>JAECUM010003733.1:0-199038 GCA_016617855.1 Megalonaias nervosa | reverse complement strand
ATACTTTTTTAAATTCTGGTCCTAGGACGGGCAATTAACCTAATTACTAATGATTTAATGCACTGTTGACTCCGGTGTCTCTTGCACGAGCTTATATCCCCTATGTCACTTTTCACTGGCTTAATACTCTCAGTTCGACGAGGCTGATGAAGTTTTGTCTGAATCAGAATCGGATTAAAGTCAGATCTCCAAAGTCTTACATGAAGATCTGATGAACACCATTAAGAGGTCATGTTCTGTTGATCTTGCAGTTCACCAGCCAGATCAGAACTTTTTAAGTTTTGAAAGTGACACATGTCATTCGGAACATACCAACGATAACTCTCCCTGGCTCAAATTAGTAATGCTTTATATGATTGGCTAATGAAAGTAAGTGGACTGGGATTTTTAAAGGTCACGAAAAGATGACCTTTTATCAGTGTCTGTCAGATCTCCATACAAGACTGGAGATCTGTTTTTAATCAGATTGGTCTGAAGCTCGTAAGATACACAATGATGCGCTTGCGTGGAGAAAAAAAACCCCCAACAAATTAACTAACCTGCATGACGAAACAAAAATACAGAGAATTTTACAACTTTAAGAGCAATTTTAATTTTATGGACATGTGTCGTTGGACGTATGATTGAAAATATTGTTCTGTTGATAATGAATCCAGTCGTTTTACAGAGTATGACGAATGCGCCACGGACATCCATGGATGCGACCATATTTGTGTCAATACATTGGGGAGCTTCAAATGCGAATGCAAGATTGGCTATGAACTTCATTCTGACGGCAAAAAGTGTGAAGGTAACTTAAAACGGATCTACTTTCTATAGTAGTATGCGAATTATTCCCTTCGTTCAGAGCTTTCTGTAGTTTTTATCAAGCGTTTAAAATGCCTCGGACGAGTAATAACGTAGGAAATATGAATGATAAATATTTGAGAAGGGCAACCGTTTCGAAAGTGTGAACATTATCCTCCTGCCCTGACTTGTATAGATTTACTCTAGGCTCTTACATTTTTATTTATTTCTTGGTAAGATTATATTTTCCAGACCCATCCCCGTTTACAATTCGACAGAGTTCTTTTCTTTGATGATGGTGAATACTCCACCCCGTCGTTAATTGACCATATGCTTCGTCATTTGGCTCCATCCTCCTTATTCTTTATAAATGATAATGTGCAAGAAAAAATTCATGATTTTAAATTTATTTAAATTTATTATTATGAACACCCAACACAAGAAGTACTCAGACCTTGTATACACACATAAATACACACATTACATACATAAAGGTACGTTTTGTTTTGATAAATTAATGAGATGTAACGATAAACATTGGACATAGATTTCAGCAAATTACTTAACATATAATTGCAATGAATTTACTGTAATTTCTTCTCATGTAAGACGCATGTGGTGGTTACATCGACCAGGCGAATGGAACCCTACAGAGCCCGTCGTTCCCTGAGCTGTACCCGCCAAACAAGAACTGTGTCTGGCAGATCGTTGCGCCCAAACAACACCGGATAACTCTCAATTTCACCCACTTTGACCTGGAGGGTAATAACGTAAGTAGCTAAGCAAGGAACACAAAGAGACGTCTTGCAGATTGACATACTTGATATAGTTTCGGACTCCTTGTTACCGACATTTCAGTTGATCACTTAAAGCACTTTTTTTTATATTTACACACAAAAGATTGACACATATTACTAGGGAATCAATGAAAAATCAGTTGCTAATATTCGATTTTCCTATTATAAACGTTAGCTCGAATGTTATAATTCTTTTTAATAAAACAGTAATTAAAATCAGGGAATTCATGGAAATAAAGATATCAATCTGATCATGCTTTGAATTTATTAATTTATTCACCTGACAAAAAATAATCTCATAAAAACTTGACTGCGCTTATTTCAGCCAATCAGGCTACAAACCCTAAAATAGATTTGTAATACAAACACGCAGACCTTTATATGCGTATTGAAGGCAGATTACTTACAGTACTTTTCAGCTGCTCCGAAAAAGCCGTGTCCGTTCCCAACTAGTCAAAATCACCGCATGACTAATTTTGCTAGCTGTAAACATGGCGAAATCGAGGCAGATCCACTTTTAATGGTACCGAGACAAGTGGTTAGTTTTTGCAAGGAGCACGATTTGAACCAATGGCCTAACTTCGGCCCGTCCGGCCCTAAAATGGGGGAGAGGACGGAGACGCCACTGATAGGAACTAAACGTTTAGGTGATTGTGAGGAAATGTAATTTTGGGCAAGAGTTCTCCTCGGCAAACTTCTGAGTGTTGCGTATTATAAAGATAGTGCAAAGGAAATATTGAATAGGATCTGGTAGCGGCGTTAATTGGATGTAGGCAAGTTTTGGTCAGTTATCCTTGTCTTTTTAAAGCGTAAATTGTCAGCTATAATCTGGCTCGTCAGTAATGCTGAAAATAACATATCAACGTCACGTTTGCTTCTGTCCTTGCCGCAGTCGACATCACAGTTTCATCCCATTTTGCCACATTCTGGCCGCTATAGCCAACTTGGGACACCTGCATCTTGCATTGGGCAACTTAAGTGGATAAATAACAGGACCTTTCATGATGCATGTGTGTCACCATTTGAAAACATTAAAGTTACTCTCAACATTTTCTGCCACGATGTGCGTCAACTTTAGAACCTTGGGTGGACAAAGACAATGATGAATGAGACACCATATCCTATTGAGCGTTTGATATCTTGAATTTAATTTCATCTAGAAAATGCAGGCTGAATGAAATCTTCAGGAATATTATCTACTCGTACCTGATTTATCTTATCGCTACAGTGAAAATTAGAAAATGGTTGAAATTCGTTTTGAACAATCGTCTGTATATTTTTGGGGTGGTGGATTGAGGGCCTTGGTGTTTTTTTTTTTTTCTTCTTCACGCACACGAAACAAATTTAATCAAATACATTTCAAAAACTTCAGAAGACATGCATTATTCATACCTGAAAAGTCCATTTATTGTTTATTTTTTTATGGAAAATTTATAGAAATATAAGAACGATCAAGAAATAAATAGTACGTGTGTGATTTGATTTAATCCGTACATACATTTTTTATTTCACTTTCAGCAAGATTGCGAATACGATTCAGTACGTATCACCAGCGGTACGAGCCCAGACGCGGCCGTCAATGGGGTCTTCTGCGGATCCACTCTGCCGATGCCAATCACGTCTGAGGGAAATACATTACGGATCGAATTCAACTCGGACAACTCCGTCCAGAAAACCGGCTTTAGTGCCATGTTTTTTACAGGTGGGAAAATTGAAGCCCTTTCCATTAAATTCCTCGTATTACTCTCTGATTCATTTCAGTTCGAACTTACGACACCATGGTATGATGATACAAGAGAAACAGAACGAATGAAAAGCGTTTGCGTGACACGCATAACGTCATATGGTTATTAATGAAGTAAAGACTTGATAGATTCACACTGAGATGCGTAACGTCATATGGTTATTAACGAAGTAAAAACTTGATCGATTCACACTGAGATGCGTAACGTCATTTTGGTTCATCGTGAAGTAAAGACTGGATAGATACACACACGTAGGGTTTTTTCAATAAAAATTTTTGAAGTTTGCATCGGAATCAAAACGGCAATATTATACATCAGCTGTATAAGTTTTGCAATTCTAGAAGATACAGGCTGCAGGATTTTAGAGCCTTAGGGAAAGAGGAGGTTGATGAACTCGAGCACATCACAGTCTGTGGATAAGCAATAGGTAATAGTTTCATGTGTCGGCGCAGGTGATCGAACTCCAGAAAGCGGATATTTAAGCTTCTTTACAATGCTCTCCCTATACAAATAAGTTTTTCATGAACTTTTGTGGTTAACCACTGTTCCGACATTCGTTACCAGCGGATTAAAAAACACGAATTCAAATAAGCTCAAATTATATAAACTGTAGTGGTAAATTAAAAAAGAAAAAACGGTTTAAATATTTTCAGCACATTCCATTAAACATTTTTCTTTCTTTTCGCAGACAAAGATGAATGTGCAGTGAATAATGGTGGCTGTCAGCACATTTGCAAAAACACAGTTGGCAGCTACGAATGTGCTTGTCACAATGGTTTTACTCTGCATGAAAATCAACATGATTGTAAAGAAGGTAAATATATTTTAATATTTTTACTGTATTTCATGTGAATCGTAAATATCAAATGACCAGAATTAAACCGACTAGTTTGTTCGAAAGTGAACAGATTATTGGCTTTCCAAAGATTACACGGTAACATAACTTCAAACTTGTGTCATGTCCAATATGATGCGTACCTCTTCTGATTGTTCAGGTCACCACATTGTCTTTATAGAACAGGTCTCTACATTGTACGTTGGTGGGAGCTAAAATTAATCTATTGTTTATAAATTCGTCTTTTGACTGTAATATCATTTGGACTATAGGTGGCTGTCAGCACGAGATTACTACCGCAGAAGGCGAGATTAGCAGCCCTAATTGGCCCGAGTTCTACCCAAGTCGGAAAGACTGTGTTTGGCATTTCACCACAGTTCCAGGCCATAGAATCAAGGTCATATTCCAAAGCTTTGAGATAGAGCAGCATCAAGAGTGTACGTACGATCACATCGAGATATTTGACGGAGACAGCATTAATGACCGCAGCCTCGGGCGATTCTGTGGCTCGAAGGTACCACATCCAATCATATCAGGGAGCAACAGACTATACATGGTCTTCTATTCAGACGCGTCAGTTCAAAGAAAGGGTTTCCATGCCACGCACACGACAGGTAGGAAAGATTTATCTGTGATTTTCCTGTTTGGCTTGTGTCATTTCGATTTCCTGGAAAGATATTTGCCTCTCTCTCCGTACTCCATTGTAATTATACTGCGTGCTTCTTCGCTCTGTCGAGGTTTATTTTTGCATATGAATCTAACGAAACATAACATACATGAATTGGTATCAACTTACTCATGTAGATACTGCTAGAACTAGTCAAATATATTTAGTGTTATCACAGAATACAATTGTTTAGAGATTGAATCCCAAATTCTATAACAACTGTGCATTTTCTTGCCCTTGGAGACAAGGATGTAAAAGCTTTACGAAAATTATACGGCTAACAGATGTGGGTAATAACCATACAAATGGGATTAATTTGTTCTTACCAATTTCCTCACGTGTTCAATTCCATGTTTGTCGGAATATATCTGTTTATATAGATGGTAAGCTTTCGTATGCGGTAAACGCATAGACCTCGCTAAATGATGTTTATTCTCTCCAGCTAAGAATATCACAAAGTTTGGGCTGTCCAATCTCGCTAGTCATTCTTGTTTCATTTGGAACATTAAAAGGCTTGACCCTTTGTAATGGGCAACACTACAGAAGTTTTTAAACTTTTCGAATCCATACATCTTCATGCATTTTATAATGAAAAATATTACATGTTCGTTTCTGATGAACGTTATTTAAAAATGCCATAAAATTCGCAATGCAACATCTAGTTATTCTTTTTAATGTTTAAATTAATTTTTTTATCCAAAACCCATCCACAGAAAAAAGTCTGATAAAAAAGTGTCTCTTTTCTTTTTATTGATGCTAATAAAGTCCTTGATAACAAGGTTTGTTTTCTTGCTATGACCGTATAAAAAGCAGGCAAGTGGTTACTTTCTGATACTTTGTAGTGTTGAGTCATGGTGACTAGGCGGTGTTCATACGCTGTTACGGCAAAGCAATGAGCAGTTTGATACGCAGTAAAATAAATTTCGTATTTAAGTTACGTGAAGAAGCTAGTTGTGATTAATTTGCACCCATTTTTTAAAAAAATTTCTACACCATTATTTTCAATAAATTTGAACACCCTGCATGTGTGTGATTATGACTTGTACCTCTGTCACACAAAAATACTGAACAATAAAGCAATGGTATTCCAAAAATGCATTATGAGATAAAATTGAGATAATAAAAAAAAAATCACATGCAAATTAAATTTATTAATTGTTTATTGGGAGGGTTTCTATTGAAAATTGGGTACTAATTTTAGTTGTCTGTAATTCGATAGTACATGTTTAGTTTGTTATTACTATTTCTTTACGGTAATTGGAACACAAACATCTTTGTACCAGCGATTCTCATACGTAGTCTTAAGTAGTACATCTGGTCATAAAGGCCAAGAAAACTTATTATATGGTCTTAGGTCCAGTCTCAGTTGTTATTTACAGTTTCTTCTGAAAAACCGCCGAACATAATTTGACTAAATTTGACAGCAAGGATCAGGTATGAAATTCTTTCTTTTTTCAGCGATGCATATGAAACATGGCCGCAGTTACTAATAATCGAAACACGCACACGCACAATGAAAACGTTTAAACGACATCATATAACAAGACCGCTCAACAGAGTTTGGTGACTGTGAATTTTAAACCAAGCATACTGGCAAAGATAGCTTTCATCTCTCTTCTTTCTTTTTAACGAATGATGCCTAAATGCCTATCCGAAATGAGATCTAGAAGTGGAAAACCCTAAAAGACTTATTCTCAAAAACCACTTCGCAGAATTTGACAAAAAAGCATCCTGATATAAAGGCAAATCAGGGTTGATGCCGATCCACAGTCAAACAGGCCACTGTTACTAAACATATATTTAATAAAAAAAAAAAAACATTAAGTGACTCATCAGACATTTCTCATCAGAATGTCATCAAATTTGACAGCAAGCATTCTGGCATGAAGGGCTTTGAAATTAGCATAGATGATGCGTCCAAATAGACACTGAAGAGGATTTCACAGATTTGATAGAAATCATCTTGGCATGAATAGTTTTAAAGTCTAAACAAATGATACCAATCTGCCATCAAATATGATTACTGCTACTAAAAATAGACAAATTTATTAACTTCTTCTAAAACGTTGCTTAACAGAATTTGACCAAATCTGGCAGAAAGAACTCTAGCTTGAAAGCTTTTCACGTTTATAGAAATACACATCCACCGTGGCCTTTGGTGGCCTTTACTAAATATAGAAACACATATAAATCCTCAACATATTTTGATAAACTTTGACAGAAAGGATCCTGGCATAGAGGCCCATTAATATCTGGCACACGATACTAATGTGCCATCAAATATGGATAAAGACATTTAAACCGGAAAGGTCTAAAAAGTATATCCAGTTAGCAGCATAGGAATAAATTTTGAACAAGAATGCATCCTAAGAATCCATATATTTTCGCGTATTAGGTTCATGTCAGACAAGTGATCTATCTCAGGCTTTCCAGGGTCTTTTGTGATGAAAATGATATAAGACGACACATGGAAATAGTGTGTATGTGTGTGTGTGTGTCTGTGTGTGTGTGTATGTGTGATAGAGAGAGAGAGAGAGAGAGAGAGAGAGAGAGAGAGAGAGAGAGAGAGAGAGAGAGAGAGAGAGAGAGTTGGGATAATGAGAAATCTGTGCGTGTTTACTTTTCATATCATGTTTTTCTCTATTTTTATCGCGCTAACGCATGAACTGACGTCACATATAGACTATTACGACTGTCAGACGTCACATGATGCTGCATAGTCTGTATACAGACAACTGGACATTTCTAGTCTGTATATGGACAACTTGGCAGACTCAGCACGTACGTTGTCATTATTTAACCGTTGCTATGATTGGATAAATACTTAAATATTTTCATTTATGACGTCATAGCCTTTACCCATCCTCTATGCACTGAACTTTAAATTGACCGGGTAAAGCAAAGCAACAGACACGATCATAGCAATATTTGTCGCTGTTAACTTCATTTTAAAGGAAATAAATTAAATCACTACATTCAGAGTTAAGTAAAATAAGAATAAAAGAAAATAATCATTTTAAAGCAATATATAATTCGATAGCGATAGGTTTTTGTTTTAACAGAAGAAAATTAGTAATCTCTGTTAAAAGAGTATCCAAGGGGAGCAAATTTTGTTGAAATACATTTATAAGGAATTCCCTATTTAAAAAAATTCCAATATATATTGCGCTGTACGGTTAGTATGTACTTCTGATAGAGTGATCAGTATAAGGTGAAGTTGTTTGCATTGGCAACATGCACAGTGGAGAGAATGTTGGCATACCTCTATGCTGTTTTCATGTACTGTGGTTGAAATTTCTTTACAGGTGGTCATTATGGAAACTATGTGATATCTAAAGCAGACAGCTGATAAATAGGCTGCACTCATGTGCTCAAAATATGAGTCTAAACTAATCTACAGTACACTAACTTTAGTAGTTATTAAATAGGGAAAATTAATTTTGTCTTTTTTTTTAAAACAAAACCAGCTTCTGAAAGTGCAGTGAATGAATCATAAAATATATAAGAAGTAAAAACAAAGTTATCGGCTAGTTTTTCTTCCAATTTACCTTTAAAGTCCAGGAAGTAAAAATTACCAAGCGGAGTTAGCAGTCTTGAGAGATGCACATCTGAAGTAAGGCTGAGATGTATATTCTATAGCCCAAATCACGCACCAAAATAAAGGGAATTAAAAGTTATTTTAACAATACCTAAGATACACAAGGTCTGTTTTAAAAAGCAGGATAACTAGTGACGAAGGCCTGAACATTATTTTTCGCTAAAAATAAAACCTTATGCAGAGTACGAAACTGTAGAGCACAACCACAATGGAATGGTTATAACAGTCTCGTTCTGTCGGAAATTCGTATAATCTAGGGCAGACTGAGTACATTAATGAAGTATCCACGTAACCGTTACTTGGATTGGAGTGTGTGTGTGTGTGTGTGTGTGTGTGTGTGTGTGTGTGTGTGTGTGTGTGTGATTTGGATTTTTAACGTAGCTTAACAATTCTTAAGTCATATCGCCACGATGTCTGCAGTGAGGCAATTTATAGTGATGTCTAGCACTGGGACATCATGCCGCAGACATGTAGCATCATGTCCCACTCAGTCACATTATCCTGACACCAGACCGACCAGTCCTAACACTAACTCTTAATGCTGATCGCCAAGCGATGCATCTGCTAGTATCATTTTTATAAGTCTTTTATATGACTTGGACGGGGTTCAAATCCGCGACATTCCGCGTCCGAGGCGGACGCTCTAACCATCTAGGCCACCGAAGCGGTGGATTGGAATTAGTTAAAAACGTTTTAATCTATGCCATCATACTGCTGAACCATACGTTTTGCACAGAGTTTTAAATATATAGTGGGACAGCCTAGCAACAGGCAACAACATAACAAGAGTGGTCGACGTTAAATTAATTTTGAAGGAAATAAATCACTTCATCCAAAGTTCGATAAAATGAGAAGAAAAAAACTTTCGCAGCAATAATATAATTATTTTGACTGTAGTCGGGCTTGATAAAAATAAAGGTATTCATCACATAAAAGAGTACCTTTCGGGTGTAAATCTTGATTGAATAATTTTTTTTTTAAAGAGATTCCTTTTTAAAAGAGAGAAGAAAAATAATAATAAGCATAATAATCTCATTCCGTCTGCGAGAATGATATACAGCTGTATGTATGGTTTAGATTCTGCTTAGAGTTGGTATCTATGGAATGCTATCTGGCTTTGCACATTGATTCAGCAAAAGCCATTGGTTGATCACATGGTAAAATTCTATGACATTCGTCTCAGACGAGAAAAATCTAAAATCCTGATTTTAACTACATTTACTGCACATTGTTTCAACCATTTGCCTTATCGCTTATTGTATGTAATGATGTACATGTTGTTATAATTAGGATTTTATTTTTGTCTCTCATGAGGTCTTGACATTGTCTCGTATCTAGGTCTCGGCTTTGTGTCGTATGTAGGTATTGACTTTGTGTCGTATGTAGGTCTTGACTTTGTCCCATATGTAGGTCTTGACTTTGTCGCTTATCTAGGTCTTGGCTTTGTGTAGTATGTAGATATTGACTTTGTGTCGTTGGTGGGTCTTGACTTTGTCTTGTATGTAGGTCTGACTTCCAATTCTCCTACTTTGTCGACTTGAGCGGTAGGTACTTTTAATACTTTTAGTATGTGGCGGACAACTGTTGGCAACCAACACCCAGCAACTGTTGTATTCCCATGCCAAATATGGAGACCAGAACTACGACAACAAGGTAGAATGTGACTGGAAGGTGGAAGCTCGAGAGGGATACAAAATACGCTTCTACTTTAACGCTTTTGAGATAGAAGACGAGACAGACTGTGGGTAAGTTAGAGTCTACAAAGAACAATGTAGCTTTTTATTTGATTTTGTCCTAGAATGGACTACTTTTCAAATCCAATAATTAAATTGCATTTAGTCAGACCATTTTCATGTATTTTTGCCCAAATCAGCTCTGAACTTCGCGAAAATCCTTAAAGTGTGAAATCGTTGACAAACTTGACGGTACCTCAGCAAAATTTACTCCTAAGAATCGCCGTACAAAATGATTATTTTTCAAAGAGAAATCACATAGGTACTCGACTGTTCCTTGCACGAAAATGATAACTTTTGAACATATTTCAAAATGCGATCTTTGCTTATGATGCTATATGGTCATCCGAAAATTTTGGACCTAGTATTCAGATTAGCACAAACAAAAAAATAATCAGAAACTTCCACAAAGGTCTCGACATAGGAACTCAAGGAATATATCATTTTTTTTTTTCATTGCATTACTGATCTGGCAGAATCAAGTGGAGTCGTTTAACTCTTTCAATAATTAAAATCACATATGGTTTTCAGCTTATCGCTTTTTGATAGAAAAATATTCAGAAAAAAATGGGATTTAGTAGCGTTTATTTTTCTGTCTGATAATACAATGTATGTAGCCCTGTAACAATTGCGTTGGAGATCTCGTTCTCAGTTTTGCAGAGCTATAGACAAAGCACCTCAGGATATGCGATCAGTTTAGACAAAAAGCATTCGGACCATCTCTGATATTTCTACGAGATACAAATATGCCTCGGATTTATGTTGACGAGGTAATCTGGAAGAAAAATCTTACATTTTGTCCGCCGAAAATTTCTCAGCACAAAAAAATTACAGTACTATATTCGGACCATCTCTGTTTTTTTTACTGTTTGAGTGACTATAGGATTGATTGAGAAATTCTGAAAGAAAAATAATTTCATGCAATCACATTCTCGATCAATTCTTATTTTGCAAATAGCCGAATTGCAGCTATGTGCATACATTTGATGTAGGATTGACCGAAAAGTTTCAAATAAAGCATAGAGCAATCGGAATATTCTCGGCCATTTTCATTGCATGACGGATAAAGGTCATAATGAATAGATGATGTGCCATCACTAACAGTAACGCAAGCAATAGTTGTAGACTATTGAAACCGGAAGATTTCTTCAGTTGATTAATTGCACAATTGCAGGATTGCCATACAAAATTAAATGTGCTGATATTTTATTGATTGTTGAAATGTTGAATGATATTTTTAAGACTTGTCATGTTATGAGACTGTTCTTTGCACATCTAGCTGGATGTTCGTTCGCAGAAGAATTACCAGTTTGGGAAGTCTCACTATGATTACCTCCGAGTGGCTTTGAGAGAGTAGATTTGACCTGCTTGGGAAAGAGACGATGATGTTCCGACTGAGGCGTAGCTTTGTCAATGACCTTTCATCATCAAATTGCCTTGTCCTTTTGCATTCATTATCACTGTAATTGACCATCGATGTTATTAATTTGCCTGTAGTGTAACATTTTGCAGCTATGAACCTGGTGGTAGAAATTTTTTCAAACTCACACATGAATCCCTGTTTCTAGTACAATCCCTGTTTCTAGTACTGTTTTTTTATAAGTCTGTGCATATATATATATATATATATATATATATATATATATATATATATATATATATATATATATATATATATATATATATATATATTGCACAATTTTAAACATTTGATGAATACTTGCCTGCCATCAGAAAATTACAGCATTACTTGCACGTATATGACCTTCGTATCTCCTCAGTACGTAGTGACCTTTTAGAAACACTCTTTTTTACAATATGGAAGATATAAGTTTATTTAAAATGAGGCGGTTTGACTTATTGACAGGTACGACAATGTGGAAGTGTTTGATGGGCAACACGACACGGATCCTCTCATAGGACGGTATTGTGGCAGCAAGGTAAGTTAACATCCTAAATCTACAGGTGTGCCCAATTTGCCAAAGACCGAAATCATTCATATGAAAGAAAACCTGTGTGGGTGAAGGTGAGGCAGTTAAGGGCGTTGTTTAGTTAGGTGGATATCGTCGTCTGTTGCTCCTACAAATTATCATATAAAATCTTACGTTTTGCGATACTTTTTTCTTAATTATTATTTACCTACGTAAAAGTATGTACAGTAAATATATTACAGGAGTCATATCGCTTGCGGAATCATGAAAGGATGGATATCAGTTAGTAATGAGAAAGAGAGAAGTGTTTGTGACTTTCATCATAATTTTGTTTTGTTATAAATTTTACCAGTGGCGTACTAAGGGTAAATGGCGCCCGGGGCGACGATGAAGGTCTAAAAGGGTTTTGCCCCCCCCCCCCCAAGACCTCTGGCGCCCGTGGTATCGGCGCCCCAAGACCTCTTGCGCCCGGGGCAACCACCCAAACCGCCCTCTCCCCGTTAGTAGCTACTGAATTCTATACTAATGAAGACTGTTATCCTGATTTTAGTTACAGCACTTGTGCTGTACCATAGTGATCTTAAAGCTAAGTTTATATGGCACGACGCATTTATTTCAAGATAATTTCATGATGCAAATAATGACGCAGATGCCATGAATCAGGGCCAGCTCTAATAGTCTCTTCGGCCAGAAACCAGAACATTGCCAAGCGCTTAGGTGCAATATCAGGATGGAAAAATGACTAGTGGTAGTGTTGTGTATGTTTTGTTATACGGACATGAAAACGTGTATTTCCTACTCCTCCTCCTCCTCCTCCTCCTCCTCCCCCTCTTCTTTCTTCTTCTTTATTATTATTATTATTATTATTATTATTATTATTATTATTATTATTATGTAGCGATGAGGTCCCAATAAACTTAATCATATCTTGTACAGTACGGACAAACAGGCCGAATTAATGACCTGGCGTTATTCTCTTCCTGAAGGCGTTGGATAGAAAAACGTTGTCAGGGTGTAGGACAGAAGTTAACGACAATACATGTTTGAATAATCCGAATTTGTTTCGCTATTTCTAAACTGAGAACTAAAAAGGTTTAGTTTTAATATTGAATAAGGTAAGATGGCGTCTACCTCGGAGCAGCGATGAATTCTTATGCAAAGTGCAAATCAAATTGGGCTTTATTACTGACTGTTCAGGGAAATGTATAATTTGGTATGTTTAATTTTTCTCAGTACTTACTGGTTATGGTGCTGGCATATGTTCAGCCTCTCTAATTATCATGGTAACGAGCAGGTACGTTTGAAGTCATGGTTTCCTACCAGCTTAGTGATTAGCAAAACTGTATGAGCTTAAGCGTTCACGTTACTGATTAAACCTGCGTAGAAGATCTCATCTTTGCATTAACGTATAGTCACGTTACATTGATATTAAAGGGCACGTAGCCTGAATTACTTACATTTAAATTACATGTTTTCGTCCTGGTGCTCTACAAAAGATTCGCGTTTACACCTGTTTCAAGTATAGTTTACTCAGTTCATTTCCTGCACTTTTGGATTAATCTAATTAAAACGTAGGTAAGAAAATGTAAAACTCCACCATTTGATCGAGTTTTTCCTGAAAGTATTAATGCAATAACACCGGTCCTCAAAACTGGAGCATAACAGAACAGAAGCTATGTTAGATTTAGGGTGTGAAGAATGTAATACTTGGTTTAACAAATGTCTCTCACTTGAGTATCGTGATATCCCAGGGCTTTATAACCCCTGACATTCTTAAAGTTGTTGATGATATTATTAGTATTATTCTTGTTGTTGTTGTTCTTGTTGTTGTTGCTATATTATTATTATTGTTATTGTTATTATTATTATTATTATTATACTGTGTTAACGAGAAGACAAATTATTAGATTATATTAACAAGAAGACAATAAACAATGTCAGTCCGTCACAACTTCAGACACCCCTCACGCTCCCTCATCTCCAGGATTTTGAGTAGTAAAGCGTATTCGGTTTCAAGATATGTCCCGAAGAAGTGGCGCAAGATTTTGAATAATAAGCATATTTGTATACTTGCTTTAGAGTTAACTTCGTTCATCTATTTTGAATATGGATTCTCAGTAGTATATAATTGATCAGACCTTGGTCACTATAACCTTAGTATCCACCATTTTATTTCCATTTTTTTTAAGGTCAACACCCTACTCCCATCCCTCATAAATAACATTGTTAAAAACAACATTCAACGCCCCACCAAGAAAAGATTTTTTTCTTTTTACACAGTTTTCCTGGACACTGACCACTCCCAACCCAGCCCCAATTTGTTTGTTTTTCCTGGGCTACTATAACCCAATGCTTTTTCACCCGCAATAGTTTTAGGTCAACACCCAATGCTATTGCAACTAAAATAAAGATGAGATTAGCATACTTTGTTATTGTACTTCCTCCCATACTTAGAAATGACATTTCACGGTCAAAACAACTCTGTTATTGCATCCTCCATTTTTTTTCTTCAATCCTGGACCTTCAGCCTATGATATTGCACACACCCTCAAAAATAAAACTTTTGAAATCAGCACCTCATGTTATTGCGCCTATCCTCAAACATAGGTTTGTTTTTTTTTTATTCAGCGACTACCTCAGCTATATACTATTGCACTGAATAATGTTTTTGATCAACGTCTTTTGATTTTGCACCTACTCAAAATTTTACGACAGCCACAACCCTATATTGTTAAATCGCCTTTTGAGGTCAATATCTTACGCTACTGCACCCTACATTTAAAAAATTGGGATCATCACCCTATGCTATTGCACCTACTAAATACAAATTTCACGACCAGCAAATTTATTTTTACGAACAATACCCTTTGCTATTTTACCATTTTTAGCTGTACAGGTCTTAGACCAGAAGGGCGTGTGGTATGGCCTGTCTTCCGTCGTCTGTTGTCTGACGTCTGTCCGTCCGTTAACACAAGTTTATTATCACTACTCATCCTAAAATACTTAGAAGATTATCATGAAGTTTTACACAAGCATTCAACACAGAGTCTACTCAGTCCTAAATGAAAATTATGCTGCTCAGAAATCCAATATGGCCACCACAGCTGAAACCATTTGCTATCACTACTTCTGAATAGAAAGTCATGTCAGTATTCGGTTTTCATCAGAAGTTTTCTTATGTTATCAAACTGGTCTTAAAATCAAGTTGTGCCTATCTGATGGTCAATATAAACATTACAGCTGCCATCTTGATTATCTTATCACAACTCCTGTTAGGGAGAAAGTCATGTCAACATTGGGTTTTCACTTGAGGACTTCTTATGTTATCTAGTTTGTATAAAATGGTTCCAGTCTGACATCCAGTATGGCCACCACGGCAGCCAGCATAACAATCTTGTTGTTGCTAGTCCTTCTAAATGGAAAGTCATATCGACAAGGTGTTTTCACCAGAAGACTAATTATGAGATCTAGTTTGTCCTGAATTAAAATGGCGCCAATCTAATGTCAAGTATAGATGCCATAATGAATATATTAAAAATCTCGACACTAAGATTCCTGAATGGATGGTTATATCAACATGGGATTTTCATCAAAAGTCTTGTAACGGTGTCTGATTTGTCCTTAAAAGATGATGATGTAGATCTCCATCCAATATGGCTGATTTAGTGGCCAATCTTGAAATTCCGTCGGCGAAATTCAAGGATATGGGTGAAAATTCACGATGTTTTCAAAACTGAATAAGTTACATGACGTTTTAAATTAGAATTTTTGTTATAGACCCCCTCGTAACAAAATTAAAAATAAAATTGGATAAATTTGGATGGATCAGATGACTTTCGACGTGAGTGGTTACCAGATGGAGTAGCTGTAGTCGCGTACTAGTTATGTGTTTTTTCCTCTAGATTTTGTACCAATTTATGCAGTAATGTGAAAAAGGTTCAGTTTCCATTGCAAATCTATATAAACTCTTTGAAAATCAACTGTTTGGTTCAGAGAAATATGGAAATGGCAGTCGTCTTGTAATCTCAGTTGCACATCCAAGAAATATAACAACTCAGGATTTAGAAGACGTATATGACCAACTTGTTCGCTTCTTTCATTAAACAAGTAAATAAATGTGCATAATTATGGCTGCAGTGCAGGATCTTTCTTAATTACTTTTTAAAATAGGTTATTATATTTTTACATTTATTGACCTTTTTCTTTCTTATTCTATTTGTTGTTAAATCAAAACTTTTGTTACAGCTTCAAACAATAAGTTAATTAATGCTACAATATGCAATCCGATGTGATTAGATAACAAAGAGACAGTTTGTCCAGCCAATTTTAAAAGGCAGCTGCTCATGATACCAGGCAGTGCTGTTATTACTTTTTAACTAACTCAAACAAATAGTTTGCAATATGTTTAATTCATCATTTAACTTTGTCCGGGACTCACTCTGTGCTACCCTTTCCTCCATCATTAGCTCTTGTTCCTCCTCTACGTCCTGTTAGAACTTTTACTAAATATGCTATATTAAGCATATACACTGCTGCTATTATACCTATGGAGATAATAGGAGCAATTCTTATACAATTTTTCAAAGCAGTTGTTTTAACTTGTTACCTAATGGTAACTTTTCTTCAACTTCAAAATTTATGTTATTAATATGTTCTCTAAATTTAGTTTCTAAATGTGATAAATGTTCATCTGTTTTCTCTCTTTTGCTTTTAGTGTTTTGGAATAAGTTTTGCTATTTAGCTTTATAGTCGCATCTGTTTATTTGGCATTATACCTTTTATTTGGCATTATACCTTTTATTTGGCATTATACGTTTTATTTGGCATTATACCTTTTATTGTCCATTATCTCCTTGTATGACATTTCATCGCCTGATTTGATTTGTTCTAATTTGGAATTAACTACTTCAACAGTATTCACAGGATCTTTCAATTCTGTTTTTTCTTATGGAGTAAATAGTCTAGGTGTTCCTTGTTGGTAATGACCTAAAATAGATTCTGCTTCTCATACTTGCTAGTTAAATGGTTCATTTGATTTAATTCCCTGCATTTCTATTTAATCAGGAACTTGAATTCGCTGTCCGATGGTAACTCTTGGTTCTAGCGACTGTTTGCATTATATTACTTCAAAGGCAGGAACCATCTCATTATCTTAATGTTCACGGTTTACAAATGTTTGACCTTTTTGGCTTATATTTGTTACACCCTTTTGTAGCTAAGGCTTGGACAAACTTAGAATTTTGACGTTGACTTTTTATTGCACTTATTTTTAAAATCAACTTTCCACCTACTTGAGCAGTTTGTAAATGTGTTGGTCCATAGTTTTCATTTGGACATAATGTAATGTTCACCACAGTGGCCATCTAGAAAGTCTTGTTATCACTACTCCTCTAGAATGGATGACAATCTTACTACTCCTCTAGAATGGATGACAATCTTAACGTGGGGTTATCATGAAATGACTTCTTATAATATTAGTTAGTCCTAAGTGATAATGGTTCCAATTCCATGTGCAACATGGCCGTGATGGAAGCCATCTTATTTTTTTTATAGCTATTCCTCCTAAATGTATGATGATTTGAAGATGGGGTTTTCAAACAAAAGATTTCTTATAATGTGTAATTGTTCCTAAATGAAAATGGTGCCGATCTGAAGTCCATTATTACCGTCACGGCAGACTTCTTAAAACTTTTGTTCTCGCTACTCTTCCTGAATGGATAATCTCAACATGGGGTAGTCATCTCAACATGTGGATTCATTAAAAGACTTTCCTAAATAAGAATGGTGATATTCAGACATTCAATATGGCCGCCATGGCAGCCATCTTTAAAATGTTGTTATCACATATTTGCTTGAACAGAAAATCATAATGACGTGGGGTTTTCACCAGAAGACTTCTTATGATGTGCAGTTGGTAATAAATGATGCCGATATGATGTACAATATTGTTGCAACAACATCCGTATTAAAAATTGTGTTATTATTACTCCTTTTAAATGGAAAGTCATATCTAGAAAATAGTATTATCTCGACTCATCATCAAATGGATGGCTATATTAACATAGAGTTTTCTCCAGTAAAGTTCTTATAATACCTAGTTTGTCCTAAATGAAAATGGTAGCAGGCATAAATCGAATATGGCTGCCATGACGAATGTTGCCACTACTCTTTCTGAATGGATAATCATTATGAGAGGGATTTTTCACCAGGTCCTAAATGAAAATGTTGCCAGTCATACATCCAATCTGGCTGCTGCGACGATTACCTTAAAAAATCTTGTCACTACTCCTTCAGATAGGATGATCATTATGACATGAGGTTTTAAATAAAAGACTTCTAATGATGACTACTTTGTCGAATATGAAAATGGTGCCCAGCTGACATCTAGTGTGGACCACAGCAGCTAATATGAAAACCTTGTTATCGCTGAAGAATATCGGATATGGTTTCAACACTTGACATTTGAAAGGAAGAAATGGTTTTATCTTGAATTCCTGGAGAAAAAAAAATATCGCCCGATAGAGCGTCAATTCCTTTCGACGGACTATTGTTTCACTAATATCGTCAATATTTTTAGCATAAAAACAGTGTCATATATTGATGGACATTATAATTTGTTGCTCTATATGGTTGAAGAGTTTCAAATTCATTATTCGATAAATTATCACAGATAGTATCTTCATTTTTTGCATCATTATTTTTTTATCGTTATCATCTTTCATGTTATCTTCAGACACATCAATATCATCAAATCATTCACTATCCTGCCAATTTTAAACTATATAAACCAATCAAAGCAAGTTGAAAAAACTCGAATTTATACTTTGTATTATTGCCTGTAAAATTTTAACTCGTGAATTTTTTAAATCTTGTTTATATTTACTTATTTATTTACGTGCCTTGCTGTGCATATATTTCTAAATTCCTCAAAAAATGTCACATAGTATTAAATCATTTTTTTTTACTTAGTTGTCATGAAGACCTCCAAGCTTTTTTAAATTATTTCATAACATCTGTAACATACTGGTGATCTTCATCTGCAATACCTGAACCTCCTAGGGTTCAATACAAGTTCGCAATTAATGCTAATTCAGTTTTCTTAAATCTTTTAAAGGCATTCGTGTACTCATTTTGATAAATGTATTTTCTCATATAGTGCTTCCATGTTACTGAAGCGTTTCATGGTTTCCTTGATTTCATTTTAAGCAAGCTATTTTACAAAACTTTCTTTAACATCTTTTTCAAATCTATTTTTAAGAAAAATCTTTACTAAACGAAAGATATTTTCCATTTTTATTTGGTATTATTGAGACTTTGTTCCAGATCTTTTATTTTCCTAAGATCTTGCTCATTAGATAAAAATCATAACCAGACAAATTATTAATTAATAGTGCCAAAATATCCGGCATATTTGGAATTTATATTTCACGAGCTATATATATTTTCCTGTTAAGTGATCATTGTATCTTGCTTTATAATTAGTTTTAGCTTTGTCGTTCTCTCTTTTTCTTTTATCGATAATATTATTTTAGCAGCGTTTCTTGGTCTTAGTTTTTCGTATATATGTTTTACAGTTTCTTGCAAATACTCTTGAGATATATTTATACAGTCTACTAAGCTATAAACTATAGGCTTATAGTCTTTGTGAATTGATTTAAGGTAAGGGCAAAAGGCTGATGGCATGTATTTTGCTGTTTTATTGTCCACTATGTATTCGGGTTCTGTTTATGATTGCTTATTGGCTCTATGATTATTAAAAATTTACAATACAGAACGTAAGAAACTTTTCATTGTTGATAACAGTTGTTAAATTTAACTACAGAACCCTTTTCAGGCATTAAATATATCATTTTCCTTTCTAGTTCCAATTATTTTCCAACATACATATTTTAGCATTGTCTAAATGCACCTATATCTATTGATATAAATTCACACTGGTTAACTATGTGGTTAACGTAGACCCTTTTAAATGGATATATTTGTTTTCGCTTGCCTGTGTAAAGTATTTGTGGATTGTTCGATTAACCATTCATTCAGTTCAGTGTATTTTATCTTCCTTTGGTCTGGTTTAATATGCTCCCACAATTGACTGATATTTGTGAGGGGTTTTTTTTAAAAAAAAAAAAGATTTTCAGGATGGTATTATAGGATGGTATTATAAGAATCTTAAATATACCTTCTTTATCATCCATTTGTTTTTAAATTTTTATTCCATTTAAATAATTCTATTTCATATTTACTATCTTTTCTATACCCTTTTAACTACATTTAATTTTTTATCAAGAGGCCATATTCTTACGTTTGTCACCCAGCCTGTGAGAATGACCAGGTTTAAGGATTTTGGTGCATATGCCATCCTTGGGGATTTCTTACATTAAAGAGGTTGGACTGTCACTTTGATTGATTGAATTATGTACTTGACTCTAACCCCTATTAGAACCTCTTGGTTCTTGAAGCCACAGAAGTTATAATAATGTAATCATTTAATTAGAGGTGTTAAAATGCATAAGAAGCTCGAATCACTTGTAATTTAAATTAATTTCATCTTGTTCTCTTGACACATTGTGTGTTGTACTTAAAACAAACAAAAATAACATGTATGCTTAACTAATAGACAAAGAGTTGTTTATCTTTAATGGATCTGTCAAAATATGTTTAGTTTAGATTGTGATCATAAATCCAACAGATTTTCTGTTAAACCACAGACACAATTAAAGACATAAAAATAAGAGCTCTCATTCTAATTTTACACAAAAGTCTGGATGGACTGGACTGGCTGCTTTGTCTAATGTGAAATTAGATGGCATTGGACTGGCAGGCTGGCAACAATTTTGCATGCTGCCTACGAGGATGCCTTATGGCATAACACCAGTTATTTACTTCCTGGTTTGGAAGTCCAGATCAAGATCGGCATTAAGGCCTAATTGGATAACATCCTTGTCTAATTGGATAACATCCTTGTCCAAAGTTAATTTGTTTAAAGTTAAGCTGTAACACCTGTACTGCATTGTTTAACCTTGAACAGAACTAACTCGTCTCAGAATGCCTAGTAATGTTTATTATGTGTCTGCATAAGTGGAAAGTTCTTTTTACATTTGTTTATTTATTAAGTGTAAGAAAATTTTCCACAGCATACATGCAAGAATATGCATGCAAACAAACTATACAAGAAATTGGGCATGCACTGAAAAAAAGAATCCTTTAATGGATTTAATATTTTTTTATGTCCACAGAGTTTTATACCTACTATAAACAAATCTGTTGATTTCTGCTAATGCAAAACTTGAAATCGGATTCCTGTCTTTCAGATTCCTCCTGAGATTACATCCACTGGGGAACACCTCCTGGTCCGTTTTCGATCAGACGATACAATCAACTGGAAAGGCTTCTCTGCAGTCTACATGGAGGGTGACGCCATCTTTGACAGCCATGGAGCTGTTAAACCATTGCCCGTGCTATACCAAACGTAGTTTACAATAAGGTTCCACTGGCATTATGAGATACATTCATCATCATTTTAACTTTTTAGATTCACCATAAGCTGATAGAATAAAGAAATTAACATCCCCATGGTTTATCTTGGTGACAAATGCATGTACCTGAACTGAGGAAAGTTTAGTGTGGGACAGATATGGGAATAGGATGGTAGCTTTGTTGTGGAGCTCAGTACCTGAAGGTGACAAGAATTGTTTGATAAATTGGCTTGTGATTCTGACTTTCACTGATGAATATGGTTGAACTGGATAATTTGTGAAAATTACTTATTGACAGCAGATTCTATGAAGAAGACCTTTGAAACCAATGTACAGATAGTGAATGAAGTACTTGGAATGAAATATATGGTTTATTGTTGATGGTTTTGATATTGCAAGCTTGATAAGTTATGGTTTAAAATACCTCAGATACCCAAATAGGGTTCACAATAAAATGTAAGTTTCCCAGTTTTTGAATAAGTAAAATTGAATTTAGAGAATTTTTTTTTTCTAAGTTACTTAGTTTCTTGAAGAAATTAAACTTAAATCCAAACAGAAAAGAAATAATCTTTCTTAGCGATTCAATGGTTTTAGTGTCATACTGTACATACAATGTATTGTTCTAGTGTCATACTTTACATACACTGTATGGTTCTAGTGTCACACTCTACATACAGTGTATTGTTCTAGTGTCATACTGTACATACAATGTATTCTAGTGTCATACTATACATACAGTGTATGGTTTATTATGCAAAATCAGTTATGTGTGAATCTGCTCAGTTACCCATTTCTGTTTCCATTTCTCATGTACATATTTACTCTCATTTTTAAAAACTAAATTCAGCATTTATGCTGTATATTACACTGATTATTATAGTGTAACTTGCATTATTTATTGCCATTTCAAAAAAGAGAGAGAGAGAGATTAAATTAAAAACAATATTAGTTCCATCAGTTAGTATTGTGAGAAAGTGAGTTTTGATCTGTTGACTTATTCCTTGTTCATTTAAGGAAGTATCCACATTGATTTTATATCTTTTTTAACAAACTTTTAGCATATATTAAAATATTTAATTGATTTTTATGTGCATTGAGTTTATATTCATCATCTTTATATGTAGGACTTTAAATCCCATTATTTGAAAATATTATTTTTGCAATCTCTTACTCTGCCGCTGTATCTATGAATGCTCCTAGATATATCACTTCGTCAAGTATTGTGTCCCAACCGTTTCTCCATCATAATCTTTGAAAATTTAAAAACTCAGAATATTAGATGTTAATAATTATAATTTCTCATAAAATTTTTACCATTACAATGCAGTTACTTTTGCCAGAAATTTTTTCTCATTTTTTGGTAGTTCTTTACATTTGAGCATAAGTGAGACGTGGATTCCTAGTTCAGTTGTTGTTGTTGTTTCTTGCAATCATGGGGTCTCTTCTTTTATTGAACCCATTAATAATATGAACCCTCTCCAGCCAGAACCACTCTTCTTGTCCACTGACATAAAAGACAAAAAACAACAAATAAGACATCATTATTCTTAAAATCTGATTGACTAGATATTATCAGTGCTTATCCATGAGATCTACAGTTTATGTGTTACTAACATGGGGTTGAGTATTTGTGTTTATGATCATGTTGATTCATCCATGCTAGACTTGTATCAATCCTGGCCTACTCTCAAGGCTGTCTCCGACCAATGCAGTTTGATGTAGGAATAAGTGTGTTTGTTCAGAGGTAACCTTTCTATTTTAATGAGTATGCATTGTATATTTTTTATGTGTTACCCTCAGCAGTAGAGGTGCATTCTAGTACTCGTATACTGGTTTACCACTGTATCTTTTTCTGGTGGTATGTTCCAAGAGACTTTTTCACTGTATCAGTACTTTGGGAGTTTCCATCAGTAAGCAATGTATCCTAATTCCAGAATAATCTTGTGATGAATTTAATTATGTTAGCAACATGTTTTCATTTTTCATGACAAAATAATTCAAAAGAATAATATTTGTTTTCCAAGACAGTTATATTTGTAACAAAGTAATTTTTGAATATTACAAATATTTAATCACATATTTGACATGTGTCACCTATGCCAGTGAGGTGGCTGGATGGGATGCTCTAAAAGATATTCAGGCGAGATTATATTTTTGGACAAATTTTGAATTAAAACAAACTTCACATTTTAGTTTTTAACTAGCATATGTTAATGTGTTCAGTACACATATTCCTTTCTAAGACTGTGCATTATCCGAAGATTGTCAGGAGAGTATTTTTTCTATTTGAATTTTACATATTTTCTGAAGACCCCTAAATATTTTCTTGTTTGTTGAGTAAGTGTATTTTATGTTTACTGGATCTCGCTTGTATATATCTTGCCTGGGTCTTGGCATCCCACTCAAAGTTTCCCTGCCTCTGATGTCAATGTAGCTGTTGTTTGGGGTTTAACACCATTTTTCAGAATGCAATAGGCTATACATGATGGCCACTATAAGAACCCAGTAAAATCTTTTTAAGAACTAATGACCAACGTGAAGCTACTGGCAAGCATTCTCACACACCCACAATGGCTGAGTCCAAGACTTGAACCCAAGCAGACTACTTGGCCTCATGTTGCCCATATTATGTCGGTAGTACAGATAGTAAATCGTAGGTTTCAGTGTCGACACTGTGTATTTGTCAACAAGCCCTCTAACATCAGCACACTGTCTTTTACAGGATGTTAACTTTAGCATAAGCTTAATAATCCCATTTTCATTACAGATTTTAGATCACAACTTATACAACATTTAACATACACATAGCAAATTCATATACCACAAGGTACTGACCATTTTTATTTTCAGTAGTAGGGGATGGCTACAATTTTATTTAAGCTGATATATTTTATTTTCTTTTTTCTCAAGATAGTTAAATAAGATATTTTCAAATAATATAATAGATATAATATAATAGTAATTTGATATTTCAGAATGGTTTTTTTTCAGACTATTGAGAGACAAAATTTTGGGGGAGTAAAATGAATGCCATGCCCCTGCCTCAGAACAATAAAACTGTTTGTCCCAAATATAATTGTGATATACCATGGTACATATCACAGAATGTTCAGAAATACAGTGATACAAAATTTTTTCATGGTACCAAGCTCTGCTCTTCATGATAGCTATCAAGAGCATGTCAAGCAGATTATAAGAAAATATGATTTGAAAAAAAACACAAAAAAAAACTAATAATACAAAAACAGCATGAATTTCTGGTTTTTATAAGTTAATTATAGTACATTGACTTTGATATCATGGAAAGTATTTCTTATTTATCGTTTTATGTCTTATACACTTTCACATTAGGTATGTAGGTAAATATGCAGGTGTGTGGGTGTGTAGGTGGTAGGTAGGTTGTTGTGCAATATGTAGCATGATACTGGTTATGAATTGCTAATTAAAAGTTCAAAATTTAAATTTACAATGATTAAAGGTTCCAATATGATGATAAAAGATCCAGTTTTAGGAAGAAATATGTTTATTCAATGGTAAAATTTTCATTGTAATTCCTGTACTTCCTCATATTTTAGAAACTAAAAAAAAAAATTTTTTTGAGCAGCAGTAAATTAAACATTGTTTGAGATTAAATAATTAACTCCAATCAACTAGAATTAATTAAGATGTGTAGTTTCTGCTGAGCTAATTTGAAATAATATGCCCTAAATATATGGTATAATTTTGTAAAATGGGTATATAAACCCAAATGAGGCAGACATTGCTGTTGTCTTCATTTATTTTTGCTAAAGATAAATAAAAGCTATTTTTCCTGCTACCTAAGTAATTTCAATAGAGAGCCTTGATTTTAAAAGAATCATTCAAGCAACAAAACCATTGGATTACGTTCCACGAGGAAGAGCATTGCTAAGACAGAAGTTGGTATGTCACATGCATGTTTCCTCTCAAACAGGTTTCCTAATTCATCTAAATAGAGTTGAATTTAAAGGAATATGCAGCACATAATTAAAGTTGTATGTATAATACTCAGTTCCAATTATAGTTTGGGGCAGCCCAGTTACACCAAATGAGCGTTACAGTACATTATTAGGAATCATGTCCTGAAGCATCTTGATATGTGTATTGGCGAAAACAATTCTAGATTAATGTGAGGTCACAGGGTCCTCTCACTGATCTGTACTGATTCTATGTAATTAGAAGACAAGAGGGTATGATGTCAAGTGTCATTTAGAATAAGGTCATATTTAGCATTATTTAATTAGTTAAACGATACATTAGACATGTTGAAAATAATTATAAATACCACTGTGAAAGGTTGAAATGATAAAGATGAGACATGGGTATCATACATTAGTTTTTCACAATGATGTGCAGTGTAGCTTATGATTGTTGTTACAGACCTTTAAAATAAAACTTTTGCAATTAAAAAATTGTGTGTGACCAACGATGTTATTTTACCTTTAATAAAAAAGAAACCCTCTTCAGATGGTGGTGCCAGCCATCCTGAACAACTTTGTTCATGCACCTTTTTTTATTATAAATAAAAACAGAAGCTAATAAATGACTATAAAACATCATTCAACAGTTTTTAATTATGGTTCCACATGAAAATCAAGATGGGTTTTAGCATCAATTGTCTATTTAGTGTAACTTTTTGTTTGCAATTTAGCATAACTTAGGAACATGATGAAAGAAGTTGCTATTGTGGGTTTAACACTCATTTTTCAGCACATGATAGGCTATACATGTTGGCCAGTATAACTGGTGGTGAAACAACCTGGGAAAATCCCAGCAAGAACTTCCAACCTTTCCAAGCTTTCTCACATACCCAAATTGGCCAAACCCAAAACTTGATCCAACATGGACAGAGGTGAGATGGCAGTGATTGGTGAAGGCAAGCACTGGATCACTGGGCCACCCAGGGCTCAAGTGATGAATGAAAATTCATGAGAAGCTGTTGGATTAGTTGCGCACAAGAATTATTATACAGTATAGTAGCCATAGCATAACACCAAAAAGGGATCTAACTCTGGGAAAAAAACACTAAGGCTTGATGACAAAAAAAAATGAAAATATCAACCTTCTGTCAATCATGTCTGTTTCAGGTCATTTCATTATAAATTGGGACAAATTGCGTACATGAGAATTATTGTACATTAACACACTGAACACCAAAAAGAATATAACTTGGGAAAACTCATTAAAGCTTGACAGTATGAACATGCTCATGTGCTGTCAATAAATGTTTGTTTTTGAGAGCAAGTGATCAAAAAGTCATGGGGCTAGTTGTCGCACAATAATTATCCTATAGTATATACTTTTTACGTAAAGGGGGCATAATTTAGGGAAAGTTAATTGAAGCATGATGACATAATGATATGCACATGTTCACCTGATGTCAGTAATGCCTGCCAAATTTCATGGAAAGATGTGGGAGTAGTAATATGTTGGTATGGGGCACATGAACTAGACCAGGAGTCAGCAACCTATTTTACATAGCGTGCCACTTTTTTCCAGAATAATTACAAAATTAATGAGCGTGTGTCACCAGTAAGAGGGTAACACTGTTAAAATCGAGATTTTTGGCTGCCCTTCATGTGCCACACAAAACCTCTTGATGTGCCATCTTGTGGCATGTGTGCCGTCGGTTGTCAACCCCTGAACTAGACTAACGCTCCTGGCATGAAAGTGGTGGATGCATGAAAGAAAACATACTACAGGTTTCTTATGGATTAAAGGTTATGGGTTGTTTGTGAAAATGACATAAATCAAGATTAATTTGATTCTCAACGTCATGAGTATAATCGCTAATGTAATTAATGAGGTCTCATTAGCAATACTGTATATACTCACTTACAAGCCAAGTCAAACTGCAAATAAGAAAGATCCTGATATGCTGCCACATAATGTACCTACAGATCAGGGTCTATTTTGTTTGTTCTACTGATTACTGCAATAAACAGCACAAATCCAGATCTGCTGGTGCAATATGTGACAGCAGATCTGGGTCTGTGTAGTTTGCAGTTGGGATTGTCATATAAGCAAGTGGATATGTAAGCATGCAAAAATACAAAAATGATACAAATATGTCCTGACAGAGGAGCCCTGAAAGCTTTGTACTCTAAGGTACTCGCCTTTACTTATTACTCACACATCTCAACTTTCTGTGAGTTCAAGGCTTAGCTCAGCCAATGTGGCTTGTGAGAAAGCTTCCCAGTAGCTCCAGTGAGTCAGTGGTTCTTCTCAGGTTCTTCCTCCACCAATGTGTACTAGCCACAATATATAGCCTATGATGTGCTGAAAGGTGACATGAAACCCCACAAAACCAAAAATCTTAAGAGTGTTGGATGTTTTACCAAGATATGCATGAACTAAGAACGTCAAAGAAAAAAGGGATGACATATACACATGGGCATCCACAGGAATTTTTTGTGGGGTGGAGTAAGCCAAAATCATGTGACCATATTATTTATAAATTAAAGGGATATATTATTTATAAAATGCACAATATATTTTTTAAAGATTGGGGGAAGGGTGGGCAACTGTTCATGTACATATAATGCTTTCAGAGAAATATTGAAAGACAGAAAGCATGAAAAAATATAGTTTTTATGAGAGAAAAAAGTTTTACAATAAAAATATGAAGGATTTGCTAGAAATGGAAAATACTGAATAAAGCAAACAATATTTACAAGAGCTAACTTCCTAACTTTACCTTGAAAATAATTCAAAATCAGGCAAGTACTTATAGGGGATTAAATTGTTTACAAACTGAAAGACTTAAAGGGAGAGGATATAGAGGGTATGCTTTAGGAACAATAAGAATTGTCTTCATCCTACAAACAAGATGACATATACAAAGTTGAACAGAATGAATGTGAAATGTATGCACTTTTGAAACTGAAAGCATATATTGTATCACTTAACATTTGGGAACCAGATGAAAAAATTATTTCATTAAAAAAGCATATTCAAATCAGTATACATATGTGGCAAAATTGAAAATTTTGAGTTTTGAAAGATAATTTTGTAGAATGTAACAAATATGATAACAACAGGGCATTAGAGAATGAAGGAGTTAAAATATGCTGGTTTGTAAGAATGTGAACAAGATAAATGGAACCTTATTTCAAATTTCATTCAGAAAGGGAAAGGAGAAATTTACATAGTCAACTATGCATTTTTCCTTAACAAAAATTGTTGCCATGACCAGTTTCAATCATCACAACTCTATGGTCTTATGCTAAGTAACAGAAACGATCACAAACCAGTTTCCCAAAATTGAAAGTGAAAAATGAAAAATAATTTACAGTGAATAAAATCCTAAATAGTCCGAAAAGTTCTATCACAAGTCCAAAAGTATTGAGTATTCCAAATGAGTTCCAGTGCTATTCTCAATGAAGTCCAATCTATTGTGCTGATGTGCCAATAATCACAAATGATATAATCCCAAATGTCTTTAAATGAAGTCAGAGTAATTCCAAAACAGCTACTAAATCCTAAAGTCTGAACACTTTTGTAATTCCAATGAATAATTGAAACAAATAAATTAAATCCACACAACTATCTGACAACACTAAAGCTGGCGTTGACGCTAGCAATAACTAATTTTCAGTAAATCTTCCCTTTCCATTGTATTTTTCTGTCATACCTTAATTTCATTATTGACTAAATAGATAGAAGATTAGTTGCTGCTACTGCACGATCCTTAGCAATTTGTATTTAAAATCAGAAACATTGTCAAGAAAGGTAATTTCTGACTCATCGATTGAAAGAAGTTTCTCTCAATAATTTCAATGGTCCATGGACAGTGTCCAAAAACAAGTTGAAAAGGACTAACACCTACAGACTCTTGAACTGATTCCCAAACAGCAAACAACAAACGAACACCCTCATCCCAATCTTTTCCTGTATCAGAGCAATACAACCGAATCTTATTCTTCAAAGATTGACTCTTATTGTGATAGGCAGAACATTTATACTGTTGAATGCCAAATTCATGCATAACTTGCTGTAAAATTCCAGACATAAAGTTTGAATCTTTGATACGATTGGACAGATTTAGGAAGGCCAAAAGTGTAAACATAAATAAATAATAGAAAGAAAACTTTATCAAAGCTTTTCTTATGGTTCTAGTTTTATTATTCCCCAAAGGAATAGCCTCTGGGAATTTCCTGGATGCGCCCATTATCGTCAACAATTATTGGTTGCCTGAAATGGTCTAAGGTAATGGACCGACACAAGCTACCTTTATCCTGCTAAATGGTTCATCAAATGCAAAAGAGTAGGTTGCAGATGAGCTTTGGTTATCTTGCTGATTGGGTTTTAATACCATTTGACAAGAGTGACAATATCTACAGTATTTAGAAACATTACATTTAATTTTCGGCCAATAAAAATGATTTAAGATCTTGTGATAAGTAATAAGCCTTACTAACTCCACAATTAATAGACAAAGGAGTTTCATGGGCTAGAATAAGAATTTCCCGTCGATATGACTTAGGAATAACCATTCGATAGCTCACTGACCACTCGTCACCACTGGGTACCTCAGGTGGTCTCCATTTTCTCATAAGGACCCCATTTTTTTCACAAAATAACAAGCTGGTACTTGTACGGCTTCAGTTTCACCGTAGTCCTCTGAAATAAACTCGAGACCTCGGGATCTTGTTCCTGTGAAACAGCTAGTGATTGTCTTTTGTCACCCTGATTGGAATTGAGAGAATGAGTATTAAAAAGAGAATCACTGTGATCAATTTCTCTGGCTTCATCAATACTAATAGCAAAAGTGACCTCATCAAATGACTGATCAATAAATGTGTCACCTAAAGGAATAATTTCCTAATTAACATCATTCTCAAGAGCTCTCTTTGCCATAGCTCTGGTAACTGCACAAGCTGGATATAAACCTCGGATTCAATTTCAATAGGAGCAACTTTTTGACCCAAGGAAGGCTTGACAGTTACAAGTGAATAAACCACAACCTTATCTCCAGTTAGGTCATTACTAGTAATAAATGAATACCCTCAATCGGCAAAGAAGTTACTGCTGTTATAGTCACGGATCCTGAGACTAAGTCTGATGACAGATTAACACAATGGAGAGAACATTAACAAAACTGCACTCAACTCTCCGAATCAGAACACTTTCACTGGAGAAGACTTCTCATAAAAAGGTAATGCACTTGATAACAAAAAGTCTGAGAAACTCCTGTTTCTTTTAATATTTATTGCTTTCAGTACATGGCCTTGACCTTTTAAGAATAAGAGGATATTGGAATAGCGCTGTCTTTATGCTGATGCTTATTTTTCTACCTGTAGCAATCAGAAATAATGTGCCCTTTCTTCTTGCGATAGGTGCACGTAGGAAGAGATGATTGTTTTCTTATCAGTCTTATTAGAAGTTTAGTTCTAAAAGTTTTCCGAGCTTGATATTTGGAGGTACTCGTTTGAGATTCAAATGTTTTTATATTTTACAAAAGAAAACTGCGAAGAGAAATGAAACTGTGAGTCAAGGAATAGTTATCAGTTGCACTAGCAGCATTTTCTTACGTTTCTACCTTTTTCTCATCAATGTAGGTCTTGACATCACTTTGGACACAATTCTTGAACTCTTCAATCAATTTTTCTGATGTTATCATAATCTTAATCAACCTTCTTGGCTTTGCACCACCTATCCAATTGTTGTTCTTTTTCGCCATGCAAACTCGAAATGAGTTTGTCCAGTTTCTTTTCTGCAATTCCTTTTGACGATATGCCTTAGGTACCAATTCATAAACCTTCAAGATACATTCATTAACCACATCATACTGAGCTCTTCCTTGTACTGAGAGTGAAATGTACGAGCTTTGCCAATAAATACACTTTATAATAAGAAAGTCCAAAGCTGTGTTGCCCATTTCAAATTTTCAGCAAGTGTCAAGAGAGAGAGAGAGAGAGAGAGAGAGAGAGAGAGAGAGAGAGAGAGAGAGATCACCTGCCAGTTATAATTCTTTTAATTTAAATTGCTTGTTCCTTTCGACTTTTTAATTTTATTTTTATCTTTCATCTTCCCCTTTTGTATTTGCATTTCTCTCTCTCTTTCCTCTTTTTGCATCTGCATTTCTCTTGCTTCTTTCTGTCTTTGCATTTGCATTAGTTCCTGGTGAAGTCAAAGCTTTCTTAACATCTACTTCGATCAGTTTTTCTAACTGTAATTCTCTGAGTTTCATGTTTGAACCAGATAGAGACCCAAAGCACTTTTATCAAGACTACCTTTTTTCACCAAATAATGAACCAGAATATTCTTTATCTCTTTCTTTATTAAAGAAGACATCGCTTCAGAAAGATATAATTTTTGGCAAGCTCAAGCAACTCGTCATTACTTAAGGACTCTAACCCTTCCTGGGTAGGGATCTGAAATAAAGGTCTCCACTTGAGATGACATGGTGTACGCTTGTTGGTTGAACTAAAGATTTCCAAAAAAAGAAAATTCTAAATCAAAATGAAATTAAATTTTATAAAACAACAAAACAATTGCACTTTCTCTGATATATTCTAAAGAAGTTCGAATCCTGGACCCCATGGTCTTAAGCTAAGTAAGAGAAATAGAAAAAAAACAACATGTTTTGTAAAATTGAACAAATTATTTATTTCCCTAAAATAGAAAGTGAAAAATGAAACAGAACTCATATTATGATAAAAATTCTATCACAAGTCCAAAAAGTATTGAGTATACCAAATGAGTTCCAGTGATGTTCCCAATGAAGTCCAATATATTTTGCTCATGTGCCAAATAGTCGTGATGTATTACAAATAATATAATTCAAAATTTCTTTAAATGAATTCACAGTAATTCCAAAACAGCTACTAAATCATAAAATCTGAGCACTTTTGTAGTTCCGATGAATAAGTGAAACAAATAAATTAAATCCACACGACAATTTGACTTCACTAGGACTGGTGTGTATGCTAGGATTAACTAATGTTCAATAAATCTTCCCTTATAATAAAAAGGAAGATGCAGTTTAAGAAGCAGAATGGGAGTCGATTAGTCATTTCGAAATCACTCTAAGTTTGTCAGCAAGGTCAAATACTCTAGCAGCTTGCCAATCAGGTATTAGGTCAGCCTGATGTATCAAGAAAACCCTTGACCTGATTCCATCTAATCAACATGTTTACTTCTGTCCTGAAACTATGTAATGAGTTTACTAAACATGACCTCATCTTAAACTGCAATATTACAACTATAAAGAAAAATTATTGTTTAATATGTTAGTGACTTAATGACCCTTACAATGTATAATCATGAAAATTTACACACATAATATAGATATACATAACACAACACATCCATAAAACCTTCATTCAGAAAGAGAAATTTGCGAGAAATTAAACAGAATTAACCTATATGTGAATATATACAGACATCGTAAAAATCATTTGTCACAGAACTTTCATTTGATATGCCTTTCATAGTGTGAATATATACAGACATCGTAAAAATCATTTGTCACAGAACTTTCATTTGATATCTAATACTAATATAATTGAATTAATGCAATAAATGGTACATCAGAGGAGGTGCGTCCTGAATGAACAACAATATTTTTAAAATGTAGCAAAATACAGGAGAAAGAAACTGAAAGAGAAAATACAAATATCAGAGCTACAAGGATTGCACAATAAAAACGAGATTAATTTACTGTTAAAATGAATTAAATTAACAGATTGGAGAGACAAATCAACAGTGAACTGCATGCGAATGTGGAGAAACAGTATATTGTGGTTCAATCCATTCTACAAGAAAGGCCAATTTTATATACAAAGTATATGTGAATATTGTTCAAAAGCGCTAATTTCTAGCTTTTAAAATACTGGACTTAGAGAATAAAAAAAAAAAAAACAAACGGCGAATTTTTCATTGTCCTGTAAAACAGTTTAATTGTTTAAATTTGTCATCTAATCTTAAGCAGGTGAACAGAGAAAATGTATTTAACACGATAAAAATCGATATAATGAAACTAAATTTTTCATACACTTACTGAACATTTTGATGACAAGAAAATCTGACAGTGGTGATTCCATGAAAAGACATATATCATTGTGGGAAACGAGATACTGGCAAAATCGACTACACTGATCTTTGTAGATTGCAACATCTTGTTGTTGGATATTCTACTGGTTGATATGCAAAAAGGTATAAGAAAACGATCAGTATACAAATTTAACATTTATTTCCAGATGACTAAACTGTTGTCTGTATAGAAAATACCTTTTCCAGATGATGACTCATTGAATCCATCAACAGTGACAACGAGAAATATTAATTTCATGCATGTGAATACATGTATTAAAATTCCATCAATGCGTGAGGGAAAAAATCCAAAGCAAATACTTCTGAAGAATAATGGGTCAGAAAAACATACAATTGTACACCAAGGATTTGAGAAACCTACGCTTGTACTTTTAAAAGTTGCTTCTAATCGTAAATATAATACTGGTTCAGATACAAATGAATACTGGTAAATACTGTCCACTCGTGAAATACATTTCATGGCAAACAAAAACGAACCAACAGGTTGGGCACATATCTTATTACAATAAAATACTATCGGCCATATAAAGGTATTGCAAAATTAAATCAAAACAAATGATAATATGTGATATGTGATGTTATTTGTATTTTACGTAAACATGTGCAACACAGCATTTGTTGCACATTCCGTTTAAGACACTATTAAAAAGGCTAACTAAACTTTTAATTGTAGGAGAGCTCTGACATGATGTAAATGAAAATATCATTGTAAAGTTCAAACAACACAACCGGTTCAAAAGTTAAATTGAACAATGTTATGTGTTAGTGATGGCATTTTTTTTTTTTTTTTGCCGAGTGACATTGTCATTAAGATGGCTAATGTCGCTGGATACAACTATAATTTGATACATCAGCAATTTACAGAAAGCCATTAACTCGTTTCAGTTGGGGTAAAATGATAACATCAATACCAACGTGCGTCCGCCTCAGATACGGGAGGTCGTGGGTTCGAACCCTAGCCGAGACATACCAAAAGACTTATAAAAATAATATTATCAGCTGCCTCGCTTGGCGCTCAGCATTACGCGGTTGGTATTAGGACTGGTCACATTATAGCTTTCGAAATCCTAGCAAGAAGACAAAGGTGACGTAACTCACCATCAGTGCCTGGAAAGCACGCACACTAATGGACAGTACATCAGCAGATAGACCAGATAGAAGAACAACTCCAGTTGGTGGAGAAGTGGCCAGATTAAATATCCAAATAGCAGCCCTGAGTAAAATTCTCCTAGCTTAGGAAGGACAAAACATCAAAGTAGTAGCCGGCTACACCTTCTGGAGTGGCAAAAGTAAAGAAAGAGCGACAAGAAACTGGTGTTGGGTTTACCATAAAATCATAGCTAGTTAGCAAGCTCACAGATCTTCTGAATGACAGACTAATGAGACTCACACTGTTTCGAAAATGACATGCAACTATCATCAGCGCCTATGCACCCACTATGACTAACCAGATGAGATCAAGGATACATTTTATTGTACATGTACCAAAAGGCAGAAAAACTCATTATCCTTGATGTTTTTCAATTTTAGAATTATTACTGATCGCCAGACATGGACAGGTGTCATTGTCAATAACGGTGTTGGCAAATGCAACAACAATGGACTCTTCCTAATGAAGAAATGCGCCGCTGAACACATCCTAATCACCAACACACCTCCGTCTGAAAAACCGCAACAAAACATCTAGGATGCATCAGTAGTAGTAGTAAGGGAAAAGGCTGGTTCTATCTCAAAGACCTCTTTTCACCCCTCCCCACTCTCAGAACAAATACAAATTACTCTCTCAGAGACCCTAAAATTCCCACCCCAAACGATTTTTTAAAAACTAAAAGGTTGATCCTAGCTCAAATATATTTTGAGATTAAATGAGCCCATCCCCAGACTACTACAGTAATGCAGTCTGGAAAATCAATACTCTACAGTGTTTTGGTTGCCTCATGTACGCAGCCTGAAATATCAATAATACATTTATCAGCCAAGCCAGGTATACATGTTCTAGAACATTCCAGAAAACGCCCACGCAAAATGACTCATAATCACATGGAATTTCTAGAAAAACGTCCACGCAGATCTATTAGTATATAAGGCAGGTAAAATTTCCTTCTGAGGCACTTTCAAGAGGACGTCTTCACCGAGCGGAATCGGGTAAGTGGCATTTTTCATATATTATTTATACCTCATCACCAATTATCAATGTTTCTACTGTTGATATTAGAAATATTTCATCACCACGATAGTAGAGACTAAACTTTACTTTACCGCTCACACAGCGACGAGACTCAAATAAATCTTTTATTTGCAATTTGTTAAGAGGATATTTTTTGTCGATAAAATATACTTTTGATCGATCAAGATCGATTGTAAGTTTAGTATATTTTTGTTGGCTGATCGGATTGTGAAGGTTTTTAAATTCCGCTAACAACTTCTGGCTCAATTGTTCGAGGTAATTGAAATACTCGCTGTCATCAGATCTGGTAAGAGAAAGTTTTAGCTTGTCTCGAACTGCGGTAAAACATATACCTGATGTTTCATTATTAATTTCAACTGTCAACTGTTTGCCGTCCATCATTAGATATTTGATCTTGCTATTGTAACTATTTGTGACTGTCAAATTTTCAAACATTATTTCTAAAGTTTAGATAAAATTTCATACCTTAGTCATCGAATATAATATCGAGTATAGATCTATCATTAAAACAATAACCAAGTGCAAATGTATCTACTCCATTTTCGCAATAACGTTTGTCATCAAAATTACTCAATCCGTGTTTGATAATGACATCTGTTTCAAGTTTATGATGATTCGTTCGAATAGCCATTGCTCTTATAAAACTAACACCGCCATCAAGTGCGTACTTGTAATCATCAAATTTCATAAACTTTTTAACAAAATCGCGAGGTAGACCTTTTGCCTTTTTCGTTATTTTATTATTATCTAGCAATACCGCGTACATTTTACTGCGCAATCCGATAAAGCATTTGATGATGCTCGAGTTCATTTCATCTTTGAACTTACCAATAACCTTTTAATTTGTGTCGTCATGAAATTTACTGTCACGAGGGTACTCGGAAAGATCAAACAGATGTCGATTATCAAATATATCCTGATAGACGTCCTCACATTCGATTTCATACACGAGCGAGTCGGTATCAGTAAACAATAGTCTACTGGACGGCCACTGATTTTTAACAAAATTATAATGAAAATCATACATGAGCCACTTCGATAAATCTAACACGGAAGCTCCAACGTAAATTGGCTTGTTTAGTTTCAGATTTGTTTTTCTTCTTTGTATCGCGACAAGATTTTCATTAAAAATTTTCATGCTAACAAAATCATCGTCTGACACAAGTTTGTTTCTGCGATTGATATCATTAACTAGCTCGATATTTACGCGTTTCCTAATATTTTCCATCGTCTTACCAAAAACGGAATTGTTCATGAGCTTAAAGAAGTTTTTTTTCAAAATCGGTTTTTGCTGCAGCTCTTCTCGAAGTGTTCGAGTTAATATAACCTTTCATCCAAGGTGACTGATTAAATTTTAGTACACGATGAACTTTTCTCAAAACAAGACCAGCATCTACTGCTTGTTTTAAAACTTTGTAATGTAAAACATAATTTTTCTTATCGAGTAAATTTGGCACTAGTTTTTTTACCATAGAATTTTGTCTTGGTGATGCTAACGCTTGTTGTTCTTGAGATAACGTACTATAATCTATTATCATTGATTCCGCACAGAAAGGATAATCGTTGTGTAAATTGTGTAGCGAAGTTGGATAATCGAGATCAACTTCAACGAAGTACGAAACATCGTCGGGTATCTTTTTTTCTGTCTCTGATAGAAATTGCTCAGCCGTGATCCAACGAAATCCACCAAAAGGCATTGGTTCTGCCATAGAATAACCGTACAAATTATTGACAATCTAGATAAATTATATACTTCGAAGGAAGCTTAGGATTATACTCTTTTAGGTATTTGTTGTTTGCTTCCGCATACTTTTTTGTTATCACGCTAATACCGCCTCGGATACCTTTTTCGATAAAATTGAACATATCAATGTCAGTCAGTAATTCTAACCTTACTTTACTAAACTTTAACAATGCGTCCCACGACAGCCCGGGAGCAGAATAATACCAACAAGGATCTAGTCCATAATTGTTATAGCTCACTTTTCGAAAACTTTCAAATACGTCCGCCAGCAATAACACGTCAGTTTTTAGATACAAATCATGATAATCTCCAAACGTATTACAATCAATATCTTTCCAGATATCGTGTGTATATTTGTAATCATCATCGGGTATATTTTCATTTTTAAGTTGTGAATAAAATTTGTCCTTGTCAGGTAGCGAAGTTTCATCAAATTTACTCCAGTCATCGAGATACTCATACGGAAATACTCCTTTTTTTGGTCAGTAGATTAAATTTATCACCAAAACAATCTTGTAAGTTATCAAACTCGCTACAACCTTTTACTAGCTCATCCAATGATGCTGCCATAAACTGCAGGCTGTCAATAAAACGCAACTTACCTAGCGTAACTGACATATACTTTTCAAAATTATTTGGAATGCATTTGATTACGTTATCGAGTTTTAAGCGAGATTTTACGTCAGGATCACCAAAAGCTTCTACGATAGTGTGGCTATCATATTCTCGAAAGTTGTGAAGAATAACTGGAATAAAATCTGGAGCATGAAATTTTAAATTACATTGATCATGAGCCGCTCCACGATACTGTCCTGTTAGATGGCAATGGTCACGTACTTTCTTGTTATCATCAAAAGCTTTTTCACAAATATAACAACATTCTGCTTGCTCGTGATCAGATTCTTCTTGAGATGTCAGTTTTATCATTGGAGTTAATCTTTTCAAACGATAAAATATATTATCAACTTCGCTAATCAACTGCTTGAGAAGCCAGACAGCTGGATTTTTACCACGATATAATTTGATTGGTTTGGATAATCTCGAATCAGCACAACAAACTATCTTATACGCTACTCCGCACGGAACATGGTTTTGAGTTTTCCTTGTACTCGATTGGTTAGGATTATTTTCTACGCCAAGTACAGGCTGAAGTAAGCATTCGAAATCGGCGTATATGACGAAAGGAATTTTTAGCTTGTGATTATAATTGACAAAATGCAATAAACTATCTTTTTTAGACGGCATTGTTATTCGTTGTACATCACTACAGTACTGCAAATGCTTTTGTAATGTTTCATTGTCATTACAACCGTGCAAGCAGCGATAACAAAAGAACGTTTGTTTATTTCGTTTATTACACTGTCTGCCAACTAGTCCATTAAAGTTTTTAATCCAAACGTAATGATTTTTATAAAACAGCAGGGTTTTTTGTCGATTGTGAAGCTTTTTCTAAAATATACCTAGGATAGACGTTTTCTTTTTCGTCTAGTCCGAAAACATTTATTGAAACATTATTTTGCTTTTCAAACTTTGGTATTTGATTTTCTGCAACTGGAAAGTCGATGCCATTAAAATTTAATTTTGATACGTGACTAATATACTTGTCAACACGATCAGCATTTTTTTCTGCTGGAAATAGTGCAGAAAGAATAGCCCACTGAAAACATCTGTTATCGACGTTCTTTACGTTTATACAGCATTTTTTATTTTTTATTTTTGGTGGCAAATCAATATACGAACTACCGCGTAATACGTTATATTTTATTGTGTGAAATAAAATTTCCTTGATCATTTCAAACTTCCAACCCGAACCCAATTCGGTAAATTCTTCTATCTTTTTCCAAATTTCTTGGTGTATTTCATTAGCCAGTGACAAAAGATTAGTCCCGAGCAAAACACGTCTTGATTTTGCATTAATGTAAGGGTCTGCAATTTCCTTGTCAGTCGATCCCTCTATCACAAGTAGCTTTGAAAATATAACGTGATATTGCACTAATATTCTTAGACCCTTATGTTTTTCAAGTTCACGTTTTACAGTTGGCTCTAGCAGGTGGTAAAGATTTGTTGCAGTAAAATTTACCAGTACGATTTGTTTACTGAACCGATAACTGTTGTCGAATCCTGCAAAGGCAGTCGCTATTTTTTCAGGTTCTCCCATGAGACTCTTCTTGGCTATATCACGCAATTTTAACATTGTTATATATAGTATTTTTATATTTAATTACAAATTACGTAAAAAATCAATTAGAGTTATAAAAATCCTTATAATATAATGTCACGAAATCTGAGATATATCGGATTGACAGCGAAGGAGCAAGAGTATTATTACGTTCATCCGAAGTATAACCTATACGCTGGAAATGCATTAGGTTCGGTTATTAACATAAAATCTAAAAAATCTATAGGAAAACCAACACCAGCTGGAATGATAATTTCAGTGAAAGGTGATAATGCTGAGAGAACGGAAATGTTTCGAAAAGATTTTATTTATACTTTGTTCTGCGAGGATATTCCAGAAGGAGAAAGAGTCTATCGAGTAAATGGCTCGATTAGCGATGACAATATTGAAAACTTATCTTTACAAGATGAGTTTCAACGCCATCCAAAATTTGATTTATACGAGGCGAATGACAAAGGAATTATACGACATGTAAAAACAAAAAATGTTGTTGGTTTTAAGAGTAATATGGGGTATTTCATGGTAAATGTCAGAGGAACACTAGCCGATCGAGTTCATTATCAATCACATAGATTTGTTTATGAAACATTTAATGGCGTTATTCCAGATAATTTATTTATTGACCATATTAACAAAAATAAAACTGATAATCGTTTAGAAAATTTAGATCTAGTTACACCAGAAGAAAACACCCGACGTGGATCAAATTCTGACGGTAATAATTTCAGAAACCCCAGAAGATCAGTTATTTCAGTAAATTTAGAAACTGGAGGAGAAATGAAATTTAAATCAATATCAGCTGCAGCAAAATATTATGAAATTAATCCTCGTGCAGTAAAATTTGTTGCTGATAGAGTAACAGGATCAGCAACGTCAATGTCAACTTTTGATAGATTTAGTTTCAGATATGATGATTAATGATATTTCGTAATTCTGTCTTAGTAAGACAGCTATGTGCAAACGCTATAATATCATCTTTATCAAATTTCAGCGTCATTATTGCACCATCATTAAGTTTATTTTTTTCTGCTGCTGTCAGCAATATCCTATCATTTTCGCCAGGCATTATAATAACGTCAACGGAATACGAACTATAACCCGACAGACATTTTCGAACTGCTTCGGCTAGTTCCTTGTAATTTAATATATTAACCTTTTGATGATATTTTACCTCGTCAGTCATATCTTATAACAATAAATTAGATAAAAGTATATTATAATATGAACTTGATGAAAAGACTTGCTGAAATATATGCGGAAGATACAATCGCAGACAATGTTAAAATCACTAGCGATAAAGTCGCTGGCGATAAAGTCGCAGATAATATTACAATCTCTACCGATATAATAGACAAATCTTCTAGCTATAGCGAAGATGATATTTTGTACAACAACGAATCTGACGATGACGATGAAATAGTCGCTGTCGCTGACAGAACAAATTACAGCAGACCAACAACTGGACGATATAATGTTAAGTATCATATTGCTAAAAAAATAATAAAATTTAATTTTACTGATGCCGAACAACAAATATTTTGGCAGCTTATCAGGCCGTTTTTAAATCTAAAAAAACTGGCCAGCAAAGGAGCATAAAATACGATTTTATTTTTGCTAAGATATTTAATTTAATGCCAGTCGATAATGAAAGAAAATTACATTTAATTTCGTTATGTAAAACTATCAAATGTAAATCTGTGCTTGTGAAATACGAACAAATTTATAATAACGTTATTGGATCGACTTAGTTGGTACCCAACTATTAAATTTATCGCTATACCCACGCCACTTGACTAAACTTTTATTGCCTTTTCTCCTAATCACTTTTTCGATAACGAAAACATCTTGCTCAGTTTTCTGAAGTTCTTGCTCATAAAAACTACCGGTTATAGGTTCCCCTGACAGATCTTTTAACGCGTATGTTACAGGTATTGTTAAAAGTACTTTATCAACTACAAACACTTCTTCAGTCCAGTTTGGAGTAAATCCTTTTTCAAATGTTTTTTTTAGTCAGAGAAATCCGAACCCGATCACCTACCTCAAATTTATGTCTGCGGTACATGTTTTCATTTGCTAATATCGGATTTTTGATTGCATCGTTTGGCGATAGTTTAGTGGTTCGGTGTTTCGTGTTATTATATTCGTCAACAATGTTTTGTAAATTGTCAATATATTTATTGGTATTTTTAGCTGTCAAATATTTGTGTATTTTTTCGTTTAGAGTGCGATTAAATCGCTCTACTACAACACTTTTTCCCTCGTTCCCTGTAACATATTTTTTAATGCTATTTTGTTCTAGAAACTGCTCAAACTTTTTATTGAAAAATTCTGCTCCGTGATCGGTCCAGATTTTATTTGGTTTTCTTTCTGTACTTGTTATTATTTGTTTTAACGCGTCAGTTATCGACGTTCCTGTCTTGTCTAAAACTGGAACACTAAAAGCATATTTACTAAAAACATCTACAACGTTAAACAAATATTTCTTATTATCATTAAATTCTGCTAGATTTGACACATCTACTAAATCTATCGCCCAGATATCATCAACGGCATTTGCGACAACTTTACGTCGCGCGAACTTTTTTTTTTAGGTTTGTGTAGTTCGGCTGCGAGATCATCATACAATTCCTTTCCGAGTCCTAACTTATATTTTGTTCCAATAAAACCCTGTACCAGCTTTCTATCAAAACGTTCTCGTAGATTTGTCGGTTCCATATCACGAAGTTCGTCTAACATTACTTTGTCGCAATCCGATTTTGAGTTTTCATGATCACGATAACAAATGTCATGACGCATTGCTATTACATCAACTTGATTGTAAGGTTCTTGTCCTGGCAGCGGATTATCATTTTCATCTAGTTGTTTATCAAGAGGATTATAAGGTCCAGTATATTTATGGCCTGGCAATGTCCAGCCTCCTTTTGGTTTTGGTAATTTGCCAATTAATTTATGTATATCTATACCTGTTCCAATTATTTCTCTGTTGTTACAACGTTGACAGTATGTGACAATTTTATTTTGCTCGAGACATAAATCTCTGTCAGAATCGCACTTGCATATCATTCTATATTTTTAGTCGTCTACTAAAATAATCTCCCTGACAACGTTAGGAGGGTATCCAGCTCCCAGCGACTTTATCGCAGGCGACGGTGTCGCTGGGGACGTTTTCTTTAAAAACATACTTTTCTTTCTACCACAAACAGCACAAATACTTTTTAGCATCATTCTATTATTTTTTGTTTTTTCCGTCGTCTCATCCTTATTTTCTGTTTTAGTTTTACATTTGAGACAATATGTTTGCATTGTATATTTATAAATTTAGATAAAATTATTAGTAAGCTTTAGACAGCTTTACAAATATTAATTGCAATCTCATCATTAGCGTGAGAAGGTTGCTTATCAAACTGCAAAATAAACTTTAAAAAATTAGGATCTCCGGAGTTCTCACTCCGGGACATCTGTCGGACAAACATTATACAGTAATATCCGCAAGCAGAAGTTCCAACAGGTTGAAGTTGATTGGACGAATAATATATTATTTTATATTTTTTGTTTATATATTTTTTTATTGCATCGCTCGGAGGAAGTCCAAACGAGTCAAAATAATTGTTATTATAAACTGCTACCCAATGCGTGCCGGACCCGTCATTGAAATCTTGTATACTTATCACACACGAACCCAGCGACGATGTCGCTTGCGCTGGTACAGCACTAAGTTCATCTTTAGAATAAACTCCGTGGAAATTTTTTGCTGATTTTAGTTTATCAAGTATATCAAAGTTACTTAGCGGGGTGGCCGTGTTCCCGGCAATGTTAGTCCTCGTCCTCCTATTCCTAACAGATTTGGCAGCAGACTTCCCGCTAGTCCCGCTAAAAGTGGAGCGAAAGGAATAATTCCTCCTTGTTTTGTTTGACTGCGTTTCGTTGTTTTCTTTTTTTCGACGATTTTGTTGTTTTCGGTTTTTTCAACGATTTTGTTTTTCGTTGTGGCATTATATTTATCGGTCACATAAAATTAAACTTTAGACTATTTTTTTTATACCACTGCCCTCAACTGCTTTTTTCGTTGCGCCAGATATTGCGCCAGACGCTGCTGCTAGTCCTAATGTACCCAACACCGGCAAAATTTTAGGTAATAACGTGCTGGCCATCACTGATAATGCCGGACCAAAGAAACCACCTTGTTTTGACATCGCTGTTATTTGTGCGGCACTTAAATTTAAAACAAAAGTTTTTTTTACGATCGTACCTGTTTACTTGATTTTTTGTCAGCATTAATTTTGTTAAAATACCCTTGGAAATGTTAGGGTTGATTTTTAATGATACCTTTCTCTGCTTTGCAACAGCAGCTGCTAATTTTTTTAACTTGACCATCAGTAAAATATATTTCTTTTATAATATATTTTGTCATCTTATATAACGATTGCAGATTAAACTTGGACTGCCATTTTACCTCCAACGGAGTCTATCGTAACAAATCTGTCGCTGATCACTAACGCGTACACGTACATCTGCGCTGCTGGAACTGCTCCTAATGTCCAAGTAATTTCAATATCAGTTGTTGAGTCAACTGCTCGCTCGCTATGTTTACTAACATCATAATAAAATATTGGGTAAAGTGTACGAAATTCCTCTGCTGATATCTGAGATCCATCTTCAACATCCTGATATTTTTGTACTGCGTCGAGTAGGTACATGTAAGGTCGAGTAATATTTTTATTAGCGTCATCTGCAAAATTACATTCTATCGCTCGTTCTGGATATTGCCTCGAATTTAGTCTAGCATATATTCGTCTAACATCAGCGTTATCAAATATTGCATTATTTTGTTGTTGGTTACAACGTCGCGCTTGCTGTTGAAATACGACAAACAATTGCCTCGGCAGTTGTTCACTTGATGTTGTTGTAACTCGCCATGTGTAGTCGGTAGTATTTGGAACTGCTGTTTGATATATTTTATGCTGCTGAAAATAAATCTTGTTTGTGCGATTTTCAAGCATATTATTTAGTTCTGACATTTTAGTGATCGACGGCGTTATTCCTGGCATCCACAAAGCAAGTTTGTTTATGATAAACTGTACATCAGCTCCGCCTAATCTAAACAGGCAGTCGTTTTGTTCTGCTCGATCTAAAATAAGTGTATGTTTAACTCCACGAAATACTTTATCATAATCGCGACAAAAGCCAAATATTGTACTTAGTGGCAGCATCATTGTAATTTGACGTGATCCTGCTGTAAGTGCCTTTCTCTTAGCATAACCTTCGTTGTAACGTGGATTTCTTCTGTTATGAGCAATTATGTTATTAACATGTTCTAACATTACAGTACCGTCTGCAGCTGCATCTACTTGATTTACGCCAAGATTATTGCATGCAGCATTAAGTGAAAGTCTTGTAGCATCTGCGTTAGCGGCTGCATCTGGTGCGGCTATACCTAGTGCGGCTGCATTAACAATAAGAAAAAGCTCTTACATTTACAAGATCTGCAGCGGCATCAGCTCCAGCAGCTATAATAGGTGTTAATCCTGATAAAATTTCAACTGATGCAACAACACCTGCACCACCACTTCCAGTATCTTTAAACCACATCATGTTCGTTGCAGTTGATCTGGAATAATCATCGGAAAACGAAATAATATTTATGATTGTACTTGCAACTTGTAGGTGACTTGAAATATCTTCAACAGTTTGATTAGCTAGTTGATATCAAGCACTTTTGAATAAACACCAGCCGTTATTTATAAGAGCTACTTCTGTTCCAGCTGCAATTGCAACAGGTGGATTGGCTACTGTCATAATCTGACCGCGAACTTCTAACATTGCCTTATGTGGCAGTAGAAATACATCTTCATCTCGAGTATTAAATGTTCTAATACCAGTTTTATTTGGTTCATTAGAATTTTCGTCGAGGTACTCAATATACTCAAATTCTGTTACAGTGTCATCGGTGTCATAATTTTCTGCTAAATCGAGATAATTTTTAACAGACATTTTTTATTTATTAGATTATATAAATTTTATTGCGGCGCCGTTACTTTAGATATTAATTTTTGTATAATCTGCTCGCCTTTCGGTGATAAAAGTTTTTTCGTTGTTGTTATCATAGCACGTTGAGTTTCTTTTGTTGGAGCGATTTCTGATATAGCTTGTTTTATCTCAGATGTAGACGGCAATCCACGTTGTAGATCACCGCTTTGCGGTGCACCTTTTATTTTATCAGCTATTTTTTGTCCCACCGCAGTTCCAGCGGCAGATGCGGCTCCAGTTGCAAAAGCTTTACCTGCGTCAAGTGCAATTGGTGCAACTTTACGCGCGATTCCCGGAACATTTTCAATAACTTTAGTAAATATATTTCCAAAAAATCCTCCTACTATTTTTCTTCGATAAATTTTTTTTCTCTGTTTCATTATATCTGAGGTTGTATAATTTTTATTGTCGATAGCGAAGCTATTGCGCACGTAAGTGTAAATAATAAGTAACAATCTCGTTGTTCAGATCCAACTGTCGTCCGGATTGATCTGTTAATTGCATTGTTATACTTGTTATTTGATTTTCAACATTTAACGGATAATATATAATATGACGCGGAGTAATTTGCATGAGAGAACCTGGTGGAACATCTGGCGAGAAACTATAAATCGTTTGCCCTTTACTGCCCTGGGCTGAGTAAGATCCAGAAGCAATAGAGCAATTTACTAATATTGTATTTACGTCAATTATATTTACCGGCAGTTCACCGTCAAATGTAATAGGTTCATTAGGATCTAAATAATACTCTCTATGTTCAAATCCTATCAGTGGTGCGATACTTCTTGGTGATATAAAACTAACTGACATATTTTTTATTGTCATTCTAGCTCGTAACGTGTTATAATTTGCTGCTAACTCGAAATTATCAGGTTTCATCTTCTCTTTTTGCATAAGCTCTTTTATCACTCTGTTTAGATCAGTAATATTATAAGCTCCTTGTGGAATTTTAAATGTTTTCCATTGCGTGTCTCTTATTGAAATAATTGCAATCTCATCATTGACACCAGTTTTTACGTTAGCCATAGCATTCCAGCAAGTACAAGAAATTAATCCAATTTCATACTGTTTCTCGGTATCAAGTTGTATTGGTGGAATATAATTTACTGAAAAATTTGCGTTATCTTTTGCGGTTGTACTAGAGTCTAGCAATAATGTTGACATTGTTATTTATTATATTTTTACAAAATTAAGTCGCAGTGTAAAGTTTCATATTCGTCAGATGTTAATAAATTTTCCGATCTTAGATGATCAAGTATATCAATAATTTCATTATCAATTTCAACACTAACATTCCCAGCTTCTTTTGATGATATTAATAGCATTAATCTACCTATCATTTCGGCGGTTGATGTAAATATTTTTACACCTTCTCCAATCTTACTCATGCGAAGATTCTCATTATCTTTAAACGCGTCGTAAAATTCTATATTTTTATATTCTCCAGATCTAAATTTCTTCGCTAAGAGTTTTAAATTATAGGCAATAATAGCATTTCTATAACGTTTAAAAAGTTCTTCAAGATCTTCTGTTTTAGTTTTAGTTTTAATAATTCTATCACGAGCTTCTAATCCGTCTCGATAAATATCATTTAATTTTTCAATAAGATCATCATATTCGTATTGTGACAATATAGTAATATTATCAATATCTTCAAGATTGTATTTTTCTATAAAAGAATTGTATTCAGATCTTGTTACTTTATCTTCTGCTATTTTTTGTTTTTCTTCAATTTGCTCCCTTCTTTCAGTTTCCTCTGGACTTTCATATGCTACATATACCGATTTTTCTGATCCTTTATCCAATAATTCTGCTTCTTTATTTAAATTACTATTATAATGGCTAACATATTTGTTATTTTTTATATTACGAATAGCTTTAGTATAAAGACCAGCGATAATACCTTCTCGGTATAATTTAATGTCGTTATGGTAATTAATATTTCCTAAAACTATTTGACTGCGATATTTATCACTCTCTTCTCTTATTTTTGTTAATTCTGCAATTCTTTTTTCGATTTCAGAGTCGTCAGCTCTTTTAATAGCATGTATTTTTATACTAAAGTTATATTTCCTATCAAAATCTTTATACTCATATTCTTTTATTTTGCTATTGATATTTACTAAATCATGTTCAAATCTTCTTCTTTCTTCCTCTTTTCTCTTTTCTTCATGTTCTTCTAACCTTCTTTCAACCGATCTAACTACTGATGTTTCTAATAATCTTCGTTGAAGTTCCAGTGGATTATCCAACAGCCTTATTAGTTCAGCTTGTCTAGTGGCAGGATCATCAATATTCCTTACAAGTGCCTCAGCCAACATTCTTTTTTCCTCGTCAGATCTAGCAATAATTTTTGCAGCAGCTGCTTCTTGTTGTTCTTTAACTAATCCAACCAAACCTTTTTCTTGTAGTTGCTTAAGTTCTTCTTCTGATAGTGGTTTAGTTTCAGGTTGTTTTCCAAGTAGCGCTTCAGTAACTGGTTTGAAAATCGTAGCTGTTGTTTCTGCAGCAGTTATTTGCCCACGTCGTGCTTGCTGTACTTTTTGCTTAAATGCTGCTTGAGATTGAGCAAGTTTTTTTTTAGATCTTCTATATGTTTTCTATATTTTGCTCGTTTGTCCATAATTATTATATATAAATTTTATAAAATTAAGTGGAAAACACATTACTGCAAGTAAATGTCAATACAACAGCGAAACATTTTAGTTGGATCATTTGCAAGTTTATTAAATAAGAAAAAGTTATATTTATCCTTTGTAGCTTTATGATATAATTCGATAAATTTATCTTTTGTTACATCACCGCATTGCTCGTTCGCGATATTTCTAACGTCAACATTATCCAGTCCCGGAAATAATATAAAACAACCAGTATTTCGCCGAATAAATCTATCAACATTATAAAAACCTTGAGCCAAATAAACAGAATTACATTTCTTATTACGTGACAGTGAAAAATACGATCTTATTTTGTTCATCTCCGTATTATTTAGCGGAATATCGTCAAAAACTACTATCTTATGGTCATCCGAGTCAAGTTGATTAACTGGAACAAGATCATCTGGTTGTCTGATTATAAAAAAATCTTCACCAGCCTCAAGATCATCACGAAGTTTGTCATTATATTTGCTTAGTAACTCGTACTTATCTTGCTGAGGATTAATTGTATAAATATAAACTCGATCGTAGTTAAAATTATCGCCGAGAAGTAAATTCATCAGCAGATTTGTTTTTCCATATCCAGTTCGCCCAACAATAAGATAATGACAATCTGGAAGTTCATTGTTATGTTTATGTTTCACCAACCGCTCTGTATCAAAGTTTAATATCGACGATTTTTCCATCGTTGTTATATAATTTTATGTAATATTAAACTAACTAATGTTGACAATTTTATGTAAGACAATAAATAATGAGCTACTATACAAAATTTGGAACATTAACAGGAGATTTATTGACTGAAGGTTATCAAGGTGACTTATCTAAGTACGCAACTCTTGATCAGCTAAGAAATGAAATCGATAATTTATTAAATCTCACAAGTGTGGATCAAAATGAAGTTGTTATTTTCCAGGATAAACAAGGACGATCAAAGACGAGTAATGTACAACTGTCAAATGTACTTGTACGAATTCCCACCGCGGTTGTTAATAATATTGTTACTTTTACTAATCAAGGTAAGATACAAGATTCCGGTAACTCGATTAACGATTATGTCAAAAAAGCTGGTGATTCATTTACGGGTCGTATTATTATGAATCAAAATAAAATTATAGACCTTGGAAACCCAGCCTCAGATACAGACGTCGCAACAAAAAAAATATGTCGATGATCAAGAATCTAAGTACGTATTGGCCAACGGTGGTATAATGCGTGTATTTCTCAACATGAACAATAACGGCATTACTAATCTTAGAACACCGGAATATGATTTTGATGCTGCAACAAAAAAGTATGTTGATGATAATGAAATTCTTATTTCAACTTCGTTAAAAACAATCGGTGATGAAATGACTACACTCAGTGCTACATTTTCTAGACACGTAGAAACGTTCTTAAATTTTCGTAGAAACATAAACAAACCCTTTAAAGAATTTTTTGGGGAACAACCAACCGTTGACATAAAACTCTCCGACGTTAACATGAAACTCAATGATATTGTCAGTGGAATGCCTAATATTGTTCAAAAAACTAATCTGATTAAAATTCCACACGGACAAATTAAAAATATCGTGTATACAGTAGCATCAGGATTAGCAACATGGTCACAGCAAAATAACACTATCAAATATACCGCAGAAGTTACTGGTGTGTATAGACTGTCTATCTTTAGCTCTGCAAAGTTTAAAATTTATACTACAACATTTCCGTGGCGTCATTCAACCGATGCTTTCTCTGGAGTTGTATCTATAGTGTTAAATAAGGATGCTGAAGAAATATTTTTACTGGAAGCAGATGATCAAACAATAACCGCAACGTCTTACTGGTGGTGTTTGGAATTTGTAGCTGAAACACCACAAATAATTACTTAATCAAACCAGGAACCAGCATTGTTGTAAACTAATATTATATAATGAAAAAATATATATTTGATTTCAATCACATTTCAAAAGAAATTCCAAAACAAGATGTGGACGCTCTAATGCAATATTACACATTTTATCATAAAAAACTTTGGTGCGTGAAAAAATGTTACAAATACTATACCAAAATACTTCGAGTAATATCATATTTACCGCTGTTATTGACCGGGTCTGGTATAATTTCGAGTGGTGCATCATTAAACCCGTTTTTGTTAATAATATCGGGCATTGGTGTTTCTCTTACAACAGCGTGTAAAAAGATAGAACCTCGACTCGCGGCTAAAAAAAATAGTTGCCAAACGGCTAGTATCACCTATAAAAAAAATTACTTGATCAGATACGATCTTACTTGCGGGGTATAAAATATGATATGGACGATTTGATACGTGAATTTCGTATTATTGACAGTATATTAACAGATATTCTACCAATGAGAGTCAGCAAGTATGAAAAAGATTACCAAAAAAAGTATGATAATGATAGGGTATGAAATATTATCTAAACAATAAAAAATAATATATGAAAAATGCCACTTACCCGATTCCGCTCGGTGAAGACGTCCTCTTGAAAGTGCCTCAGAAGGAAATTTTACCTGCCTTATATACTAATAGATCTGCGTGGACGTTTTTCTAGAAATTCCATGTGATTATGAGTCATTTTGCGTGGGCGTTTTCTGGAATGTTCTAGAACATGTATACCTGGCTTGGCTGATAAATGTATTATTGATTTTTCAGGCTGCGTACATGAGGCAACCAAAACACTGTAGAGTATTGATTTTCCAGACTGCATTACTGTAGTAGTCTGGGGATGGGCTCATTTAATCTCAAAATATATTTGAGCTAGGATCAACCTTTTAGTTTTTAGAAAATCGTTTGGGGTGGGAATTTTAGGGTCTCTGAGAGAGTAATTTGTATTTGTTCTGAGAGTGGGGAGGGGTGAAAAGAGGTCTTTGAGATAGAACCAGCCTTTTCCCTTACTACTGCATCCATGCTCCAAGCAAAGGCATTTTACTGACTACCTCATCATCTCGAGAAGATGCAAGTAGGATGTCCGAGTGACGAAGGCCATGAGAAATCCAAAATGCTGGAGTGCCTACAGGCTCAATAAGACGACAAAAGTGCCCTAAACGCTTAACGTATCCATATTGAAACTGGAGCAAACTGGGCATCCTTCAGAGACTCTGTGTACTCAACTGCTTCCAAAATATTTTGTCCCACTCCACCACACGTAAACATCAAGATTGGTTTGATGAGAACGAAGCTGCCTTACAGAGACTTCTGTATGACAAACATCGCATACAGAATGCCTGCGTAGAAGAAAGCACTTCATCATCTAAGAAGGCAGCCATCAGCAACTTCAAGAGAGTTGCAAGACTCATTGCTGAGCAATAAGGCTGATAAGTTTCATTCATACAGACACGAATGACATCAAGAACTTCCATGATGCATTGAAGACAATCTACTGTTATCAGGAACATCTGCAATACTGAGTGCTGGCCCTCTTCAATACTGAGTGCTGGCAGGGCCACGCTGCTTAATGAATTAGAAAATATACTTTAAAGACGGGCTGTACACTTTAATCAACAGCATCCTCAATCAACAGTCATCTTTCAGCTATGAGACATTTTATCGACTGCCCCAACTGGAAATCAGCATAATACTTACGGATCCTCCGAAGTTGACTGAAACTGTGAAAGTAATTGACCTGCTGTCAAATTGTTGCAGACCCTGCTGTATGCTTAAGAAGCCTGGACGGTGTACTGACGCCATGGCAAGAAGCTGAATCATTTTCACATGGGCTGCCAGAGGAAACTGATGAGGATAAGATGGCAGGACAGGGTTCCAGACATTGAATTCTCGCAGGGGTTGGCATTCCAAACTTTCACAAGCAGCTGCTGAAATCAGTTGAGATTCGGAGGCCACGTCTTCAGGATGTCAGAAGAGTGACTACCAAGGAAAACCTTCTACATCAAGCTGAAGGAGGGAAAGTGATCTCAAGCAAACCCAATCGACATCTCTCGTCAAGTGTTACACGGGCAGGTTGGAGCAAAAAATGGCTTGATCATCTACTCACATACTCACAGAAACACAGCCAGTTAGTGATGCCATAGTCATCTTCGAACCCTATAGACAAACAACAAAATGAAAATTATTATCAAGCTTTACAGTATCGTCAACTTGAATTAGACTTTGTCTTGGTTTTGTCTCTACATCATCATCATTTTCATACGCGGAATTTTCATTCTTTTTGTTTTAAAATTTTCACAATTCTCCACCATTTATGGATATGTTTCAACTTCCGAAAAGAATTAGAATTTCTAGAAGACACAAATGTCAATTATGTAGTATCCCTAAATGTGAATCACCGCATGAGAAATCGAATAGTACAAACGAATTGAACATAGCGCTTACAAACAGAATATCCAAAGAAACTTTTATGCAATAAAGCTTTATTTTTCCATATCAAACACAAAAATGATAATAACAATCAAACTACACCAGAAGATGTATAGTTAATGTACAATAATATATACCAAATCAAACAATATAGAACTTCTATACAGGTGAATGTGCATCTGCAATTAAATTTTCTTTCCGTTGGTGTGCCGAATGTCCTTGCAAGTCTTGCAATGTCAAACTCTAACTGAACGCCGATTTTTATTTTCATTTCGGTGAGGAGTTGTGAACAATGAATACTATAGTCGGAGAAGGGGCTGAATTAATAAATACTTCAAAGTGGTGTAATGCCAAAATCAAACTAAAGCATTCTTTCTCGATAGGAGAATAATTTATCTGCTGCTTATTTTTTTTTTTAGAAATAGCACACTTGGTGATCCACGCCATTTTTATCTTCCTGAATTAATACGCCACCAACCCCTACATCACTTGCATCAACAGACATTTTAAATGGTTGATTGAAATTTTGAGCTGAAAGAACTGATGCACTTTTATCCATGGCTTTTAATTTATCGAACCCCTCCAGACATTTTGCAGACCAATAAGACTTGGTGTTCTTATTCAATAAATAAACTGGCCAGAGACTCAGCAATTATGGAGAAATGTGTGCAAAATTTCCGATAACATCCAGCCATACCCAACATTAGCATCAGTTACATTTTACTGATGGGCACAGTGTGAGGAAATAGTCAGAATTTTTTCATCTTTACGACTGTGATTCTAACTTTCTTACAGGCTAAGGGTTATGTAAGTCTATGACAGTTGACTAAAGGCTTTGTGAGACCCACAGCGGATGGCCGGCTGTGTTTTTGTTCAGTAATTAGATGGTTGAGTCGATTATTCGCTTCAATGGGGTTAAACTCTTTGTGTCGTTAAGAAGGTCAGATTTCTGCGTTCACAGTTACCTGTGAAAGATTCGTGCCGAAAAAGCAAACATCAAACTAGGAGTACCAGCCAATCAGAATGAGAGAAATTTTAAAACCTACCAGTAGGAGCAGCTAATGTATCAGACAGACAAGGGGACAAAGAAACATCTAGCCATTACCTGGGTAACATCAATCAGTGGATTCCTGACGTTTGGATGGAATGGAAGGATACAAGGAATTATCAAAAAGAATTCTAGGGGAAACGACCATCCTGAGCGAGAGACTCATAAATAAAGGGAAGAGGAATTGAACTGGGAAAGAAATAGAAAGCTTCTACAGGTAGGAAATCTCTCAGCCGAATATTTTTGTCGATTTGTGTAAATAGGAATTTGCTAGATTGTATATTATAACGTACAGCTATTTTATTAGGACATGGAACATAACATATCGTAGAATTATTAGAGAATATTACATCATAGTGTATAGTTGAATCTATTAGAAAATTGAATTGGGATGTGTATTTGCATTTATCAGTATGTAGACTAAGAATTATGTGAAGTACGGAAGAGTGAATTTGTATGTATATGTATTTACATATTTCTATTTATCATTCTATTATTCGTAGGACACAGACAATGTGATCGATTACCGTAACAGCCGTAGATTGCTGTGTCGGGATGTAACATTTAGACGGTTTGTGTGCGTGTGCTACGAAACTTCGTTAAGTAATATTATTCGTATGTAGAGCAAGGCGTGTATAGAATGAGAGACGTTAGTGTGTGTGATAAGGGCCTGGTAAAATGTTCGCCTTTGTCTGAAGAGAAGTCCGTGAGAGAGTGGTAGATTACGAGAGGAGCATATGAAGACCTAGATGTACGTCCCTTATATTTTCTACAGGAAGCTCTCAGGGTTCACGTGGAGACGGCACTAAACTCTCAAGAGAGGGAAGGAGTAAGTACGAGGATAATACAAGGAGTAACGGAGTACAAGAAGTAGCACAGGAAGGGTGCAGAAGAAGGAGAATAGTGCAAGGAACGGCAGAGGAAGAGGGCAGGAAGGAAGGAGAAGGAAGAATGTGATAAGAATGAATACAGATGACTGCAAGGGACTATTCACTGGACGGAGACTCTCTCACATTAGGACGTTAACTCTCATGTGATGCAATAAAGAAGGCATTTGTTAACAAGACAAGTTAATTTACTAATTTGTTTGTGAAGTGTACTGTAAGATTTATATCCAGAAATTACTTGAATATTATTAATGCTGATTAAACTGTTATATAGTTTTACATTGAGTTGTTCATGTATTTAGGTTGTCGGTATTGGTGACTGGGGGCTCGTGATTCATCCAAAATTTAAATGTTTAAATGTCCACCTTTCTATCGTATTAAGTCCTAATAATGTAGAGGGGTTGTGACACACAGGAAATTCAGAGATAGCTTTAACTTTAGCTTCCACGGGCTTGACTTGAACATGTCCAACAATAAGTCCTAAAAATGTGACGCAAGCTCGGTAAAATTCACTTTTACTTCAATTAATTATCAAATTTGCCTCACCATGTGACACGAAGAATTTCAGATAGTTTCCAGGTGATCTTTCCAGGACTAGCCACATATAATGAAGTTGTCGATGTACACATCATCTATACCAGAAGTTATCATGTTCATAAAGTGCTGGAATGTAGAGAGAGAATATTTCATACCAAATGGCATCCTTTGTACTGGTCCATCTGGAGTTGCAAAGGCCGAAATCTCTTCTGCTGTATAGTAAGTGGAATCTGCCGGAATCCTTTTAGCAGGTCAAATTTGGTGACATATTTTGTGTTTCCAATTCTTTCAATAAAGTCATCAATTCTTGGTATTGGAAATGAGTCTGTTTTGGTGACACTGTTACTTTCCTGTAATTTGTGCACATACAGAAAGAATTACCTGGTTTCGACACAAGAATACACGCCGAACTCCAGTTACTTGTATTGGTCAATAAAATAACTTTCCAACAAATATTCAATTTCCTTTTTCAAACTTTCTTGCTTGAAAAGATTCATCTTGTAAAGATGCTGTTTTACAGGCTTGGAATCTACAATTTCAACATCATAATAGATTTTGTTTGTTCGAGTTGGAACATCTGGGAACAAGTACTCATATTTACATATTAGCTACGTTAACGCATTCTTTTCCTGTGGCTGTAGAGGTGAGTTTTTTGTCCAGATTTGCTAATATTTCAGAAATTGGAAGACTGTTTGAACCGAAGTCACTAACATCCGGTTGTACGTCATCATTTAAATCGTCCCTGTGTGGGACAGGAACAACTAAATTTGTTTAATGATTTACAGAGTTATCTCGATCAACATACTCCTTTAACAGATTTATATGGCAGAGATGTTTCAGTTTCTGCTTCCCGAGAGTATGATATAATTAGTCACTTAAGTTCATTTTAACTGTATAGCTACCATAATAAATAGCCTGAATAGGACTTTGAGGTATGGATAAAACACCCAGAACTTTATCATCAGGCTGAAAAGTTCATTCTTTTGTAGTTTTTCATACCTTACTTTCATTTTTGATTGGGTAGACTTGAAGATTATTTCTATACCCCACACAAGCTTTCGCCAATTTGTATTTAAAATCAGAGACATAATCAAGTAGATCAATCTCTGATTCATATGTTAAAATAAGTTTCTCTTTCAACAACTTCAACACGAACAGTGTTTAAAAACAAGTTCATAAGGGCTAAACCATATGGATTCTTGAACAGACTCCCCAACAGCAAACGACAGTAAATGAATTCCTTCGTCCCAATCTTTTCTGGTATCAAAGCAATATGACCTATCCCCTATTCATTAAAGTGTGATGAAATCTTTCCAACACCCCCTGGCTTTCATGATGATATGCAGAGGACTTAAATTGTTGGATACCTAATTCATACATAACTTGTTGAAGATTACTGACATGAAATTAGAACCTTGATAAGATTGGACGGATTTGTGAAGGCCAAAAAGTGTGAAGAACTTTATTAGAGCTTTGACTATAGTTTTAGTTTTAATATTACGCTATGGAATTGCCTCTGGAAACCTTGTCGACGTAAACAAATTCAGTCAACGAGTATTGGTTGCCTGCCTTGGTCGTAGGTAGGGGACCTACACCGTCTACCATTATTCTGCTAAATGGTTCGTCAAATGCAGGAATAGTTTGTAAATGAACTTTAGGTATCTTTTGATTGGGTTTTCCAATCAGTTGACAAGTATATTTACAAACATCACATTCAATTTTCCGCCAGTAAATATGATGTAAGATCTAAGTGACTTGACAAGGGAATTTCATGGACTAAACCAAGAATTTCCTGACTATACGACTTAGAAACAAAAATTTGATAGTTCACTGACCACTCGTCATCAACGGGTATCAGGTTGTCTCCTTTTTCTCATAAGAATCCCGATTTTTAAAAAATAGCAAGTTGGTACGTTTGCAGAATCAGCTTTGGAACAGCTATCTGAAACAAAACAGGATAGCTCATGATCTTTTTCCTGTTCGACAAAAAGTGATTGTCGCTTGTTACGCTGATCAGAAATAAGATTATGAGTGGTTACGCGAGGATGACAATGCACAACACCTTTCGAGTGATCAGTAACAGGAGTAAAGTGACCTTATCAAAAACCTGACAAAATGTACGTGTCAGGCAAAGGAACAATTTTCTGATCAACTTCATTCTTAAGAGCTCTTTATGCCATAGTTCTAGTAACTGCACAAGCAAGGTGTAAATCAGGGATTTCATTTTCAATAGGCTCAACCTTTTGATCCAAACAATGCTTGTCAGTTACAAGTGGAATAACCAAAACCATGTATCCAGCTAAATCATTGCCAACAACAAATGAATGCCCTCAATGGACAAAGAGTTTACACCGTCGATAGTCACTGGTCCTGAAAGCGAGTCTGATGACAATTAATATTATGAAGAGGAATTTGAATAAAACCGCGATCTACTCCCAGAACAAGGACACTTTCAGAAGAAGACTTCTCAGACAGAGTACTTGATAATAAAAGACTGAGAAGCTCATGTGTCTCTTCATATTTTATTAGGGATAGTGTTATTCATATTTAATTTAATTGTTTGTCTATTAGTTTTAATATATTTTATTTCATTACACGTTATTGTAATGTAACATTGTTTGCTGGACTTGACCTTGTCCAAAACTGAGTTCATTTCTGCTTGACCTGATTCACTTTAATTTTTTTTTTTTATTTCATTTATGTAAACAACTAATAATAGCTTCATTATTCTCTATGTGTATGAGCTTATTAACAGAATTACTATTCAGGTAAACAGGAAGGAGTAATATGTTGATTTGGGTCAGGGTTTTGGAGATTCCTAAGTGAATTTTATAGGCTATTGTGTTGTAAATAAATAAGGCTCATTAGATCATTCTAGAAGGTTATTTTCCATTAGGTAATGGTTGCTTTTAGAAAATGCTAATTGTGACCTGGGGTCAAGCAGAGAACTATATTATCTCGTGACTGTGAGGATTTTACCAGTCGTGCATAACATCTAGCACTTTAAGTTTTATTATGTTGTGACCAGTTTGGGCTTAATTTTTATTTTCTTCCAATTACTGAATTCAAGTGATTATTTTCTCTGGAAATACGAAAGTGCTCTTGTCATAGTAGTACTCGTACATTAGTTATTTGGGTAAGACCAACACAGACGCGCCAACAGTGATCGGCTTTGTCGGCTTTAACTTCGATCTTTTAATGGAACAGCAATGAATCAACCATAAAATATCTTCCAAGACTCGAGCGACGGGTCCGATATCAGCCTGTCGAGTTTTTTGTCGTTAGCTATCCCAGACAAGGCCCACTCGGATTCGTTTTCGTAGACTCTCTATGATTCTTTTTTACAAACACTGCATTGTTCTTGAACTTAAGGCAGCCTTTCTCATATTCGTCAGATGCGACCGTGCTAAGATCTGTATTCATTTGTTTATAAGGCGCAATCCAGGCATGCTGCCGAAACCGCAGCACCGCTGGATCAATGACACACGCATCCACAGCCGTAGATACAACTATAAACTGCGCACGTGGACTACAATTTAGTTTCTTGCTTAGGTTAAGTGCAAGTTTGATGCATTCTATAAACTTGTATTTGGAATCATAGACGATTCCACACTGAAACGGTGCCAGTCACTCGCGAGACATCGACAGCGCTTCCATGGACAGTGCATAACCATTGTTGGTGTAATGCAGCTCGTCTGGATATTCCAGATAAACTTCAAAGAAGTATCCATAATTGCTATGATGATTTTACTCCAATGAATGTTTATGACCACGTGCGCGGGATCAGTCCCTGTAAACACACCTAGTAGCATTGACTACATCATTGCCAGCCATACTGGGTATTGATGTCCAGGTATAATATGTAGCTGTTTGGTTCAGCAGAATCGTATCGATCCAAAAGCGGATTGTTGGCAAGAGTGTATTGGTGACTCTTCATTGAAATGCCGCCACACATGCTTCGTTCAACAAACAGGCGCATCAATATATGTGAATAATTCCAACTCGACCTTGGATTTTATAATAGAGTCCCACGCCATTCCAGGTAACGCGAAGTAATGCGAGGGATTGAGCATGTGCATGGTTGTATCACGAAATGTCTTAAAGACATCCACGAGCATAAACACATCCATACGCAGATACAGATCGTAGTGGGCGTCAAGATTATAACAACCAAATGTTAACAAGACGTTGTTCACATGTCTTAAGTTCCTGGCGAGATAGTGATAAATAGAAGGCAGTTGATTTTCGTCAACCTTGTCTTAGTCGCTCACGTACTCGTACGGGTGTATTTCTCTGCTAGCGTGCAAACCGAACGTTTCTTTATCCGCATCACCATATTGACAAGTAATCTTAAATCGATCATTGCTTCCTGCTACAAAGTTACTAACGAGTTTTTCGAGGCTGGAATTCAAGAACTGTACTTATCTAATATTATATTTTCAGTTGTGGTTGTGAACAGTTATTTCTTTAAGAATCATATACACTCTACTGTCTTAAGCTGTTGCACTCTGATTTCTTACAGTCAACAGTTGTGTTCAAGTCAGTGTCAATTATGGTGATTTGAGCTTGCAATCCCGAATGAATCCCTACTGCCAAACAATATCCTAGAAGATTTGGATGTTGTTTCAGACTAAAGACCTTCTCAAAGAATTATGCATACCTCATAGCTATAATTTACACTAACAGTTCATCATCAGATTTTACTTTCATTTTCGTGTGCAACTCAAACTAAGCTCAATGCTTACCCAATTATATGAAAAATATAATTTTCCGCGAGTGTGATTCGAACCTGAAATGTCTCAATGAATTAAACAGCATGACACATGAACTGGTCAGGGCACGAGAATTCTTATTATGTAAAAGAAAAAACAAATATGAAAACATAACGGTGCAAATAAAAACCAATGTCATACGCCCTTATTTGTCAATGTGAAAACTATGCCATTTTTTAATTACCAAACCATCACCTATTATTTTCATAGTGTACATAACAATGTTAAAAATATCATATGTGGTCCCAAAAGTTTATCATGTTTTATCAAAGTTCAAGATTTTTGCATACGTAATCCCACACATTTATCATAGCTGGCATCTTTGGTTGGTAATGCTACATCTCAAATTATTAAACAGCACATTCACCAACAATAATTTGGAGTTGTTTCACATGGACAGCTTGTGTTAAGAAATGGTCGATTTGCTCTTTGAAAATAATGGGCAATGCATAATACCCTATTTTTCTACTTATGCTGTCTTGTACATAAGAAATAAACCAGTAGGCAAGAGTCAGTATACTGCAGATCAATAATAACAGTGATACAACAAGCTCACCGCGGTTGTATTGATCTGACTGGGGCACCTCGTGCGAACTTCACTTGGGGGCTCACGTGGATCACAATCACAGATGCAAATGTGTATAACCGTGCCCAGTGGGAAAAAGTCATGGGGAAAAAAAACAGCTTTTGGGATTGGGAACCGTGGTGTACCAGCCGATCTTGTACCGCTATAATGCTACTATTTAAGAACATAATCTAGGTAAACTATCTCCAAAACGTTTTATCATGTTGATTCTAGAAATTTTATTATAACCTGATAAATACTGGTTGTAAGTCTAATGGCATTATCAACATGTACATTCTCTAGATCATAAATGAAGTCCTTCAGGATCTTGATGATAATACCCATTTATGGAGTTTTATACAAATGGACTCATATCTCTAAATCTGGATGGGCAACAAACTCACCGATCAGATGAAAAAGAGTCTAATTTATATTCACTGATCTTGTTTATTATAAAACCTGTCTAAGACAATAACAAGCTTATGGTGGAGCAAAATCCATACAGCCAGGTGAACCAAAAATTATCTAAAATCAATGAATAATAGTATGTCTGAACTTGCAACCTCCCTCATCTGAGGTGGACGCACTAGTCACTTAGGTCACTGGATAAAACTGAAGCGAGTTAGACTGAATTTGCAAAAACAAATTGCCAGAATTTATCATTCACTGAAATAAATGTCTCTTCAAAAGGCAACCATTTTAATACCTTGAGGGAAAATATTGTGTTTAATGAGAATATTTTGGTGTTTCCCGTTCTCAGCAAAAGCAGCAAAGTGACTCGACAAAATCTTATTTAAATGGGATTCCTCCCCTGCCCCCAGTACTAATCCAGTGGTACTTGTACATGCATTGAAAAAACAAATTGGTTTGATAATCATTAAGTAAATATCATAAACTGCTGTTGCTGAAACTATAAGTAAAGAGATCAATAAAAGGCAACACATTCATTACCAAGGAAATATGAAGCACTCTTCAAGCTATGTGCATCCACTGGCAATTTTAAACATGCAGAAGCCAATCAAACTCAAAAGAGTAGGTAGGGGAGTATTCTTCATTCTAATCACAGCCAACAGCTGTTTAATTTGACACCCTTAAACTTTCTTCTAAGGAAACAGCGATTTAAATTGCATCATTTGACTCCGCAGTCTGTTCTCTCCAACTGTTCCTTTGTTGGATGTTGACTAATTCTGACCTAATTCTGAGTCAATTCAGAGCGCGCTACACTGAGAACTTTATCAACTTGAGGTACAAAAAATAAAACCAGTTGGCCTGCTAAAATTTAAAATCTGCACATATTTGCAAATGCCAAATATGACTTATAAAATTCTACTCTGCCCACTTTGAAGAAGAAAAAAAAAATACGCTATACCGAATCATGAAGAAACCAAATTTGTAAGGATGGAATCTATTCTGCATTATGATGGGCACATGAAATTCAAAACAAATCTGTACTCTTGTCTGTGCCTCGCAAGTCCAGTCCAACTGTAAACACAGACCCTGATCTGCCAGTGAATAATGCGCCAGCAATTCTGTTCTACTGATCAGAAACAACAACCTGCATAGATCCAGATCAAAATGCATATTATGCAATTGCAGAAGTGGTTTGCAGTTTGCCGTTGGATCCGACTTGTAAGAAGAGTATATACAGTATATACAATCCAAATATATTTAGTATCTTTAGCCAAAGTCATCACAAAATGAAAATGTTTATAAAGTTTCTCTTGCATCAATAATATGACTTTCGCCATGTTTGAAATAAAGACTGCACAACACTTATATTGAAGTTATGAAGTTTAATTCAAAGCCTACAGCAGGTAACATACACCCAAGGCATATTTTATACAGAATACTTTATCTGTCCCCATCTTCCCTCAACTACACACCCTGTCAAATATATACAGATAAATCATACATCCTATCAATATAGTCCCATTTCTTCACCTTTTTTTTTTACATATATACATGTTGTATTTACAGTTTTTTAAACAGCACCAACACTCAAACTCAACCTTCCAAACATTTGTACTGATTTTTCCACAAACAGGTCCTTTAAAAAAAAAAAGGAATGTTAACAACAACAACAAAACAAAAACAAGTTGTACATTATATTCAAATCCATTAATGAAAACAAAAAAAATATAATGTATGTAAAACTTTCTTGGATTTATCTGTAAATGTTTCAGCATTATTTATTGATGACAGGATGAGTGGGTACTCAAGTACATAAAGAGACCACAAACAACATGCTCTAATGAATCCAAGAAATCTGAAAGCTTAATTTCTCAGAGGCAATTATTTTCTTTATATACTTCAGACAGCATATTAAATCTAGTCCTACATAAAATATAGATAAATCAATCAATCAAATTCTCAAAAAAAATATATTAAAAGATGTGGGTCTGCCTGACAAATCAATATAATGCTACTATGACATTTGTTGTTCTATATATGACAAATGATATTTGAATCTACCAGATTAAACCAGATGGATGATGGTAGCAAGTGAATATTTAACTTGATTTAAATTATATGCTAAAAAACCCAAGAGTAACAGGAATAGTGCCTTATAAGCATGCACTATGTTGAACAGTCCTCTAAGCAAGCACTAGTAGGGTGTGGCTGACTGGAGATTATTGACCAATCGGTCTCGACAACCTCGACATTGGTCTACAATGAATGCACATAAAACAATGATTTTCTTTTCAGACTTGGCATGACTGTGATCTCTGACATTCAAACCAAGAATCTTGAGGTGTCTTTACTGCACTTGATGCAGGCTATCCACAATGTTTGGTCAAGGACCTTACTCTAGAACAAAAGTTTGTCTGCAAACCAATTTCTCTTCGAGTCCCAGTTAACATGGACATTTTACCTTCTGACCTCCAAATCAACAAGCCTCTTTCATACCTTAAGTATAAATCCTCAACAAACACTGGTTAAGATATGTTATCTAGAACTAAAGTTGTTATGCACAAAACACCTTTTACTTTTTTTTCACCTAAAGTGCCCTCCGTTACGGATCACTGTCATCTCACCTCTTTCTGTGTGGGTTCGAGTCTAGGATTCGGCGAATGTGGATATGTGAGAAAGCTTGCCAGTAGCTTCTCGTGGGTCGGTGGTTCTTTCCAAAGATTTCCCAGTTTCTTCCTCCACCATTAATACTGGCCGCCATGTATAGCCTATCGTGTGCTGAAAAATGGCGTTAAGCCCCACAACAACAACAACAACAACACCACCACCACCACCTCAGAACTAAAATACTTCTTTCTTATCCAACATGCAAGTCATTCACAAACTTTGGAGTAGGAAAATGTCAGTAGCTGAAATATCTGTGCAAAAAACATTTTTCTTCTTTCTGAGTTAACCTTTAAAAACTGACAGGTTTCTTCTCTGTCCCAAGTGCAAGCCATCCACAAAGCTTGGTTCAGGAAAGTAATGTAGAACCAATTTCACCATGTGGATACTGTTTCTGGAACTTTCACTCAATGACCGTGAACTTGAAATTGACTGGGTTCCTCCTTGCTAAGCACAAGCCATCCACAATGTTAGATAGATGAAGATGGCCAAGAACCTGAGTAATTTATGGTGGTTTATTTAGGGAGCATACAAATACTAGCAAAACAACTATGCCCAATAGTTAACCTACCATTATAACATTATATAATAATAGTAACAAACAGTAGAGATTGGTAACACGGACAATTTTGTACTGTGGTATTTCTAAACATACAGTGATACTACCATGGTATACTGCAAATTTATTATGGACCAGCAATTTGATGTTCTGGGACAAAGTCTTGATGCTTTTAAAAAAAAAAAAAAACATCTGTCAATTGCTGGAAAAAATATCTAGCTCTGACTTATAGCAAAATAATATACTATATCCATTATTCGAAAAGCATACACATTTTTTCTTCACATAAAGGAAAAGAAATATCTCAGCTCAAAAGAAAATTGCAGCCCCCCCCCCATTAAATAGTACCTAATAGTAGATGAATTTGCAAGTATTTTGTTAATATTTCTACAAGTTGCAATCTAAAAACGTACTGAAGGGGGGTGATTAAGCTTACACTATAGCTGACACCCAGTGAAAGAGAATATGCTGACATCCAAGAGTTTGTTGGTAAAAATAAAAAGTGCTGACGCTTAATCATACAAAATATTAGAGGTACATTATTGATGTAATAGGCAGGGAAACTTGAGAGGAGTACCAACACCCTGGGAAGATATTCATCAGAGATGGCCAGTAAACATAGAACACACTTACAAAAAAAATGAGAAAAATATCTAGTGGGCATAAGAAGTTATGTAAAATTAAAAAATAACTACATGTACTCTCCTGCAAATGATACGATTATTTTCAGTCTTACAAAAGAATACATGTTCTTAACGCATCAATATATGCTAATAAATCACTAAAAACACTACATTTTTTAAAATCCGAAATGTTTCCAAAGTTGGATTTAGTTGATCATCTTTCACAACATCCCATTTGGCCGCTGCTTTGGCATACATACGATTAAAGGATATATGTAATAATCAAAAATCAATTTATGACAAATTAAACCGTTTTGCAAAAGCATAATATTTTTTTAACAATTCTGTCATGACAATGAAAACATCCTGTTAATATCATTAAATTCTTAACAGGATTCTCTGGAATTTCCTTGCATTCCTTACTGATGGTAACTGCTGAAGTACCGGTACAGCACATGCCATTGATAATGCTGACGACATTGTAGTACACACCTGAAAAATAGCCAGTTTTAACAGTTCCACATGCTGGCACCAGAAGTGCATGCCTGACTTGGGGGAGAGTCCAACCTAACTTCCATATAAATTTCATCTTTTAATCACAGTGATAATGACCTTTACCTACCATTTAACACAAAATAAATATTTACTAATTTACAATCTTATTAACACAATGCAGTATCACAATTCCTTCCTAGCTCAAGAATATACATAAAACCTAAAAAAATTACCAAACTTTTGTTGTGCCTTTATTGAAAAAAATGTTAATAAGTACATATATAAAATACCCATGGATATGTTTACCAGTGCATAACTATGTGCAAACATTTAATTCATTTCTGTTCATACTAATAGCAATGATACAACTTCAAAGATAAATTTATGTAATCTATTGTCAACAGTGGATTATGTCAACACAACAAAGATGCCAGTACCAATATGATGCACTTAATGGGCAATGTTCTAAGCCAAGATGGGATCATAACCCTGTTAAATGCTTTCTGAAAATGGTAAGATTTGAACTTAACAATGGGCTTCTTACTGTAAAGCTGTAACCAAATCTGAGTTCAATCCATGCAGTCACAATGGATGTGACTGTATGTGACAGCCAGCAATTGAATACCATATACTCCCTCCATTGATGTTGTGGAGACATAATTACACTCTTTCAACACCAGTCATTCGATTGGAACAGGACTGCTTTTACGGCAAAGAACTACTCTAAAACTTGGGACTATAGTTTTCATGTAAATTAACATTTACAACGACTAATATGGGAGTCACAGTAGCTCAGTTAGTAAAGTGTATACTCCTAATCTAAGGATTGTGGGCTGACCACCTGCCCAGACCACTTGGGTTGGTCACCATGGCGTGTCCTTGGCAAAGCACTTAACTCCCATTTCCTGTGAACTGCAGAACCATTTGAAAATGCTGTTAGAAAAACAACCACCATTAGATAATTTCACCTCAAAGTTAATACTTGGCACAAGTCAGATAAACTTGCCAACTAGTATAGAATAATCTGTGTGCATGTGCCCTTGATGCAGTTCCATGAACACATTCTAGCATTCACATAACGTAATAATGGCCATATATATATATATATACATAATAAAAAATCATTTCGTGAAAAGGTTTTAAAGTATGATGGATAAGAAAATCTTAATAACAATAATAATAATAATAACAAGAGAAGGGGGATATAAGTGGAAAACAGCCAGCCAGGTAGCATCCTCCATCTCACTGGCTGTACTGAATATCAACTTTTTCTCTCAAGGTGACCATGCCCAAAAACCATGATTTGTATGCTCTCTGCTACACACTCCACGACTAATCTAATTGGGAGACAGAATGAACTAGTGCCAACCTATTATACTGGCTTGCCAATTTAAGCGTGCACCATTGAAAAGTCATACAATCTCCATAAGATTAGCTTATGCTTCATTTAACAAATACAACAGCTTATAAGTGGTTCAACTTCAGCAAGCATCATGAACACCAGTGAAACTTGCCCTTCACTGGCAGCTGGCAAAGATGCATCACCCTAGATGCTACCAATAATCGATGTGATTTCATACAGCTTTAAGAAAACACAATATAGAGGGTCAGCATGTTAATCTGGCTCCTCTTCTCATCCCATTTTCTAAATGGTGCAGAAATCAGAAGAAAACTCTCCAATCCCAAACTCTAAAAGCAGCTGTAATGATTTCTGTGAGATTGATATAATTTTAGGCTAAATTTCATAACTCAACCTTATACATCTTTAACTGATTGCCAGAAAGGGATTAAAACCATTCTTTAATGCAAGCCAATCCAATTACAGGGATTCTTTCCAATCATTTCTTGCTATGGGAGTGGCATCAGCCATAGAAATGTTGAGCTTATTCAGGCAAAAGAATTCAATCAGCTGGGTAAAATAAACGTTAATGATTTCAATGTCAGCTCTTAAAATCATCAGGGTCAATATGGGAAGAAAGGCAAAGAAACCTGCCCAAAAGACTCTTATACATGCTGGGAAGGGAGTATGAGCCAAGAAACCTAAATGTGATTGATTCACCCCACCCCCAAAACAGAAAAAAGTCTTTTTTTTGTTTTGTTTTAAAGGGAAAATGCCTAAACATAAAGAAAGGACTGGGTTTTACAGACATAAAACCATTTACTTTGATAAAAAAAATAGAAGATCCCTAAACCTCCAATCAATTCTATGTGCTGGGATGGGGCAGGGGCCCACATATGAAGCTAAGCCAGGAGAGGTTTGTATAAAATACTGGGGGGCTGCCTGAACAGGGTTAACTCTTCTGGCCAATGGATCATACAGTCGTTCTTTGACCTTGTTAACTGGTTACGATACAGGGTAGCGATAATCTACTCACCAGTTAAACAGAACATACCAGATACTTCATTACTACATTAAGTCTTGATTGGTTTCCTGAGCACTTACAAGGGACTTAAATTTAAATAACAAATAGCTCATAACTACAAGGTCATCATGCTGCGGGAAGAAAAAAAAAGAACATGGAACTGCTAATGTTAATGGACAATTTCATCATGATTTTCATTAGGAGCTGCTTATGGAATACATGCATTGCTGTAAATATTTGTCTACTTTTCACCCAAGTTCAGCTCTCTGTGAAGGATCATTATTTAAATATAATATTGGAAAGAGTGACAGCAGATGATTTCTATTTAAAAAAATACTAAGTTCTTGCAATAATTTTAGTTAAATATACATTCTATTAAAAATGGCAAATACCTCTTTGTTATACAGTAATTTCTTGGAGAAATTCTTAGAATAAACATCCATGAAAATATCAGGCAATAAATAAGTACGGAAATGAATTGTAGTATACAACATCTTTGGTTCTGCCAATTTTGTACAATATTCATATGCATACTTAAATTCTCAAAAACACTTCAATTTTTCGATTCTACCTTTTCATTTGCGCAAAAATTATAGACCTAAACAATAATTTTGATTTTTAATGTTTAACCACTGAAGAAAAGTAAAAGGGTATGAAAAGTACATTCAATACTGTAGCAAAAACCCAGATCTACACAACCATCTATTCTGGAGGATCAATAACATGATTTTCAGGATGGCTTCGATGGTGGCCATATTGGGAAAATGATCTGCTCTATTTTGATTTAGATTAAACTACTTATAAATCACAAGAAGTCTTTGGGTGAAAACCTATGTTGTTACAACTATCCATTCAGAAGAAATGGCAATCACAAGATTTTCAAAATGGCTACCATAGTGGCCATACTAGAAGTCTTAAGGTCATTTGCTGAAAATACAAAAGTACATAAAGAATATTTTTTATGAGCAGAAAATGTCAGGGGTTGGCATTCAGAAACTTGGAGGACTGAGGACTGTATATTTGGAGTAATTGTAGTGATTCAAATTTGGATGTGGTCCAGGAAAGAATCATACAGGGCTAGATTTCTTTCTTTTTTTAAATTATATTGTTTTATTAAAAGCTAAATATACCAAATATAAATTTAAAATGCCTTGTGACTAATGGTTTATAACGTACGATATGCTCACTATAGATGTAACCATATAAATAAAGAGGCCCAAAATAAGCCTGATACTGCTCACCTGTATGCATAATGTAACAGTTAACCATTTCACTAGATGGGCTTATGTAGTATTTAGGAAAACATTGTTTAAAAAAAAGCATTTACCAAACTATATTGAGTTAACAAGCTCAGCTAATCTGATGCAATAGATCTCATTATTATATGCTGATCTAACTTGTTTTAGAACTGGTCTATGACCATGATAATAAGCTTAATGTGGAGCAAAATTTGATCAGAATTTTGTCTCTAAATTAGTAATCAAACTAACCCAACATCTTATTACAAGACTATTTTGCAAGTCTGATCAAAATCTGATCAGAAATATCTGCAAGATTGTTGAAAAACTCTGAAAAACAGACACATGGTCACACTGTTAACATTGATAAATTCCACATAGTCAAACAAGGTTTTGATGACATTTACCAAGTTTAAGCAATCTCCTATAAAAAAAAAAAAAAAAGGGTCTCTAATGTGGGTCTCTAATGTGGTAAAAAAAAAAATCTATCAAATGCTGGACTACCTCATAAATATGTATAGGTTTCATATATAATATAAATCATCCAAGATCTTGACAATATTAGCCTATTTACCAAGTTTGATTATATAGCCAGATTTGTGCTGACATTCTGTAAAACCACCTACCTACCTACCTACTGTGACAAGCATAAAAGAAGTAGAAGATTAACAGACAAACTTTTATCTCCGATAATATCAAAGTAGAGGTATTATAATGAGTCAATAAAATCCAGAAATTTGCGTTTTCTTTTTATAATGTAGTACTGTCTTTTTGGGGGGTGAGGGGCTGGGGTGGGTAAAACCAAGTTTAATTATGTAATACCAATCTGGTAGTATTACATTGATGTATCATTTCCTGGCACTCATTCCCAGTCCAAGGTGATCATTCTCCTTGCAATTAGTAACTGGAGACATAGAATAAAAAACATGACCCCAGTCTGAAACCTAAATTCAAGTTACAACAATCCAAATATCATCAAGCTTGCCTGATATTTGGATGATATAAACCCATATTTCAAGTTTGATTGAAATCGGATTAGAAATATGAACTCCTCAGTAGAAACAAACAATTGCTGACAAACATGCAATGTCCGACTCACAACAGATGAATGGCCATGGCCTTGTCAAGATATTTACCAAAAATTAATTCTGAAAGAACATTTTGGAGGTCATCTGTGTACAAATGCCAATTTGAACTTTTTCAATGGGTAGCTATTACTGAAAGATTTCCATAAATATGTCCTCTGCCTAACAAACTGAAATGAAGAAAATAATACCCTGAACAGAACATTATATGCCTGTCAAATGTTTAATAATCAATCTAGACAACTGAAATTTTGGTGCAGAAACAACTTTTCTTCTTTCAGTCAGTGACACTGACCTTTGAGCTTTTGATCCCCACAATAAATTGAAAAGCTTCTTCTTCACCCCAAGTTTAAATCACTCACAGTTTGGTCCTGGTCTGTAATGTAGACAGGCATTAGGTTAGAGTGAATCAAATGAAATCTGAAAACTGGAAGGGGGATCTGATGACAACGATAACTTGCATCTGTAATTGAGAAAAATGCAAAATCTCTTAATAAAACCTTAAAACATAACCAAAATATTGGTGTAACTCATAAGCATGAAATATCTCTAAATGTAATACAGTACATGTGACCAAAAAAACAAGAGGCCCATGTAGGTCTGATACAACTCACATGGGTAATTGACCTTTAAGCTTGTGAAAGTAAATTGATACAAGTATGAAAATGTGAACTGTGTTGGCACCTGGTCTTTTTCTATTTATTAATGGCAGCCATATCTGATGATGGATCAGATCATTGGTAAAAACGTTAAAGTCCACTATGACAGTATGCTACGGTCAAATTCTTTTGAGCATTTCTTGACAAGTAGTTAAGGTTTTAAAGAGCTTCTTGCTAAAATGCTGTCAAAATTAGTTCAATTCTGCTGAGCAGTGATAGAAAATAAGTCGTTTAAAGCTTTTCCTATTTTCACCAATAGTAATTTTATCCATGATCATCTATTGGATAAATGTGAAAGTATTCTTTCTGAAATATTCTGTCAAATTCTGCTTATCAGTTTTTGAAATGCAACTAGCAATTGTGAATGGACAACACACCAAGGCTACACCATTAAGCTCACTTGGCCTTATGGCCAGGTAAATTAAAAAATAATCTTCTACAACTAAAGCCATGATTTTATTCCCAGTAATATCGCTGTCAAGGGAGAAAAGATGGGAGGAATGACGACAAAATAATGAAGGTTGATAAATTTTAAATCTAAATTTTAATTATCTTGATCTTAATTGACAAATTTTGAAAACTTGTATATACTTTTCCTCCACAGCTATAATTATAATCAACAAGAGCAGAAAAACTTGAGAACCCCCAAAAAACTTGAACCAACAAATATAGGTCTACATAGCTTTGAATATGCTGGCTCTGCGGACAGGACCCTGAACCAGGAGCCGAACAACTATGCCAGCTACTGAATTATCTACCTCATATCAAATAGAAAGATTCCATATTTTGGCTTGTATAATGTGCACTTTTTATACATATTTATTCCTCTTTTCAGGAGAGGATGCACATTTCATGGTATTAAAAAAATGTTTCTTTCCTCGATTGATCTGACAAAAAGATCACAGCATTAAAGCTGCCTTAAAACATCTATTTCCAAGTGAAATACTGAACTCATTGCCTTTTAATTACACTATTAGTGGCCTTATTTAAGACATAACTAATGCTTACAGATCTCAAGTCCTGTCTTTGTTTATGCTGACAAGCTCATTTCATTTTGTATCGTTGTATATTTTTTGTTCTGTGTCTTAGCTGGAAATATACACAAGAGAATGGTAACTTGTTCATCTACTGTTATGTACACTTCCATAATGCAGAATACTGCATTATGGTAACATTGATATGTATCGAAAAAGAATAAATTATTGTTATCAAATTTGTAATTTATTCACTTTTCTTTGGAAAATAAACTTAGCTTTTTGTGCTATTTCTAATCTAAAATCACAGTATGCGATACTTCTTTGAGACTATACAGAGATCAGTGCTTTACTCAGTATGGTGTTTTTAAAGGTAATCTGTACATCGTGTAGGTAAACACTTGAGTTATATTTAATAGTTGTCATACTAGTCCAATTAAGCATAAATATTGGACCTTAAATGTCACATAGCATCTCATCTTCAGTCTTCATATCGAACTGATTATAGTCAGAAAAAACATCGACATGATCCGCCTCAAAAACCTGTAAACCCAGACACGCACAAGCTCACCATCATAGCCACATACAAGGATTAAGCATGGACAGAAAAGAACAAAGAAACAGTCAAGAACTGTTTTATTGTAAACCAATCAAATGTTGTGTAATGTATCATGCTCGGCGCACTATCAAAAATGGCAGAATGTTGTTTCCTACAAAACAGCACAATTATCACGATTTTCACATGAATATCACATCCATGTTATGTCAGAACCACATTTTTCACCTTGCAGTGGGTTGAAAATTGGGGGGTGGGGATGCTGCACACCTGAGCACATTACACACACCAAAATATGGTCAATAAAATAATTAATGGGATGGAACTGACACATGATGTATGCATAATATAATAAAAATAGCAGCTTCTAGGCTAAACAAGTCATATGTGCCTCTCTAATTTGAATAAGCCATGATGCCTTACATTTATCTTCTCAGCTTCCAAAAACACCAAGTTCATTAATTTTCTGACAACTATGCAACATATTTTAAAGGAGAAAATGATTTGCATATGCAACAGGAACCAGAACCATACTCAAGTGCACTGCACTGAGCCCTTCACACATTCATTTAAGACAGCAAGTCAAATGGTTTATCTACTGTCTGTTAAAGTTGGGAACATTCTCTAAGTTCCTTGAACATCACAAGTTGGAAAATAAATTAGAAGAGACCATACAAGTTTAGCAACAACTACTGTCATATACCGCATTTGCCATCTTGCTGTGATTAATTCCGTCAACATTATGAAATAAATCAAACCAGCATATCACATCTGTCTTCTGTCCAAAGACACCACAAGATTCAAGTATTTAAAATAAAGTCTGCTGTGCTGTAAAAGTAAGCACGAGATTTTGTGTGAACAGAGTCACTCTCTTCATGATGAGACAAAGCTGTTCACAAGTCATCCACAACTGTTCCACATCACATCTAGTCGATTTTCACTGTTGAGTATATCTTTCGTACAAATGAGCTTGTTCCAACATACCCAAATGTACCTGAAATGGAAACATCATGTCAGTTTGATTCAATTCAATGAGAAAGAGAGGTATGGTTTGTTTTGTAGGACAACATTATTCATATGATAGGCTATACAAGATCACCTTATCACCATGTGTAAGTCTCGCTTAAAATAAATATAAAATCTGGTCAGAAATAAAGAATCTTGAGTGGCAAGAAATTCAATCAAATATAAGAACACCTTATTAATATGTGTAAATCTTGCTCATAATAAAAGTTTAAGGACATCGGGATGATACAATCTTGCTTTTCAAGTTTAATCAAATCTGGATCAGAAATATAGTCCCAAGAGTAGTAACAAACCCAGCCCTTGATTAGCTCAATATTCAGCTCAATATGGAACCCAGATGAAATATTACTGATACCGGCTCATATATGACATTGGATCAAAATCAAACCAGAAATGTGAGCTCCAGAAAGATAACAAGTTAAGCCAAATCAGATGCAAAACCACCTCATTCATATGCATGGATCTCTCTCAATATCAAACTCTTCCAAGATCCAAAGGACTGAATTTAATAAAAATCGGATCAAAAAGGCGGCCCTCAGAGTTGTAACAAGCTCAGCAAAGCAGGTTACAACATCAACAGGGATCTGGCCCATTACTGATTTGGAATGTGGCCCACATTACAATCCTGATCCAAGTCATTCAGGCATTCAAGATAAGACTTCTTTTTCAACTGATGAGTGTTGAAACCATCTCTAATATTCCCAAGTGATGATATTTTCAAATTAGCCACTGTGGCAGTCATATTGGACACAAGAATGGAACCTTTTTGATTTAGAACAAAACAGACACCGTAAGAAAACTTCTACTGAAAGCACCATCCATGTAGCACAATTAGTGACAAGACTTTTATTGTGCTAGTTGTGGCAGCCATATTTGAGGTTAGATTGGCACCGTTTTCATTCAGAACCAACCAGTCTTCTGGTAAAAACCCTTCGATATGACTTTCCACTTAAGAGTACAAAATGCTGTCATTGTGACCATAGTGGATGTCAGATCAGCAACATTTTTTCATTTGGAACTAACAAGACATCATAAGAAATCTGGTGAAAAACCCAATATATTCTCAAGATGGCCACTGCAGTGACCACATTGGATATCAGATTGGCACAATTTTTTATTGAAGATTACCTTGACACCACAATAATATGATTGCCATGGTATCCATACATCATAAGAAGTCTTTAAGTGAAAACCCTGTGTATATGACCATCCATTCTGAAGGAGTAGTGCTAACAAGATTTTCAAAATGGCTGCTAAGGTTGCTACAATTGATGTCTGGGCAGCACCATTTACATTTGTACCTGACCAACCAGACCTTGGGATGAATGTGTGTGACAAGTTTCATGGCACCCCTCCAAGTAGCTTAGGATTATTTGTGACAACAAACTTGTGCTAATGGACATAGACAACAGGCCATCCCATAAACCAATGGTTCTTAACCCATGGATCGCCATGCTTTTTCTAGTGGGTTACCAAGATAAAACATAATTTTAAATTTCCTAACCAATTGGTTTTTTTTAAGTATTTGATGGGTTCCAAGGCTAACATCACAAACCTAATCTGGGTTGCTGCCTAAAAAGGTTAAGAACCACTGCCATAAGCTCTTCTGGTCTATGACAAGTAGTGGTAAAGATGGCTTCCAGAGTGGTAATAAGTTCAGTCAGTTGGATGCAAAATCAAAGATCTTGCCCAATCTTCAAATCATCCATTGTCTCAATAATATTCCAAGTATGATCTAAGCAAAACCAGAATTACGGCTTTTAGAATGGTAAATCTCCTCATTATCATACTCATCCAAGATCTTTCTGAAAAATTCCAAGTCTGAACAAAAATGGATCAGAAATATAGACTCCAGAGTGGTAACAAGCTCAGCCAATCAGATGCAATATCTGCTTATTCATTTGTGTAGTGATTGTTCATCGTCAAACATGTCTGAGATCTTAATGATAAAATCTCATACTCCATGTTTGACCAAAATTAGCTCAAATATGGCTTCAAGTTACTTTATCAATATGAAGGACCTTGCTCATAATCATACTTGTCCAAGATCTTGATGACACAACAGAGAGAGAAATACACTATAAGTGACAAGGTCTTACAACTAGCTGAGCTAAAAAAAACCCGTTCTTTTTCAGCCACATTTCTAAGAAGACATTTGTTTTTTCTTGACAATGCTATAGTAAAACACTCTGCTAATTTCTACTTACCACACATTATACCCAATGCTAAACTAAACAGCGCCATATATCCAAAATAAAAAGTGGTTTGAAACAATCCATACATTCTGAAAAAAAAGAAAATATCCAGTCAAATACTTACAAGTCCTTAATACTACAAGTTGTAAATTATACATTCTTTCATTACTGCTCATTAAGAAAAATTATATTTCTACCAAAGATTTCAGACCAATGCTGTATTCTGAAAAGACACTTAATAATGAAAACATTCTCTCAATATTATTTTATAACCCCTACTCTGTAGTGTGTTGTTCTGGTTGATACACATGTACATCTCTATAGAACACAACTATAACCTTTCATTTTTTTTCAATACCGACTTAGGGATCAACAGATTTGAAGGTAACAACACATGTATGATTATGAAGCCGGTCTACTGCATTTCTATGCATAAATTTCAATTAATACTGAAACTATAACAAGACTAATCCATCTATCAACAATCAAGTCCAATCAGGTTAGAAATCCCAGGAATGCACTGTTCATGAACCTCTCCACCACCACCCCATACCTCCTTTTTTAAAAAAACATTTCCATAAAATGATTCTCAAAGATACAGGCCTCAAAGTGTTAACACATCAAGTAGTCTGATGCACAATCACATGATAATAAATGTAGCAGATCATGCCATCAAGAGGATTCAAAGAACCTCTAAAATTAGTTTTGGGTAGGGCATGTTCAAGAGTTTTCTTGGTAAATGGATGCAAAGGTACTGTGATAACCTAACATCTCGACAGTAACCCATACTACAATATCTGCAATTATTCTATGTCTTGATGGAGACAATATACTTACTTTGTTTTGAAGAAAAAGTAGTACAAAGAGTAAAGGTACACATAGCAGGATGTGGATGCTGCTGCCAGGAAACTTGTCCATTGCCTACAGGAAAAAATTGAGCTCAGCCAAGTGTGGTACAAACATTATTTTTTTAATGTTAATCATGGCATATTCTAAGTATTTCCTTGCACATGAAAAATATTAACACATTGCTAGGTGAATACTATGTGTATCAAACTCACTCTACATGGCAATAACCATATTATTTATGTACCTGCCCTGTTCTTAATGCTCATATAGCTTCATTGTTTAATCTCCAAATAATATCCCAGACAACAAAACCATCATGAATCAAATTTCCATGGTGTCACAAGTATGGACCTATTTAATGTGACAAGTGGCTATCAGTCATTTCCCAGGTATAATCTGGAATTTTAGTCAACTATCCATTGTGCGTCATATCAATACTATCGCCTTGTACAACATTCACAGTTTTGATTGTATATGTATGTAGTAGTGTTTAACAGAACGTCAATACCGTAGTGGCTAAATGGCACTAACTTAAAGACAAGTCAAGTCTGAAAAAAGCAGAAATGGAGAACAGCATAACTGCAACATTTGGAATATAAACTATTTAAAATAAATGTAAATATGAAGTATAACCAAATAAAATACAAACATTAAAGATGAAAAATTCATTAAAAGGTATATAAAATAAAAGATAGGTAAAACACGTAAAAGCTTTAACACTCGCAAAACAAACATGCAACTATTTCTAGTGTCATCGAACCACCAATTAGCCTACATTCCCACTCCAATACCAACAGTACTTTGCATGAATTGACTGGTGCAACATCACTTCTTCAGATTTATTAGGACCACATTATGTTCAGAGTGATCATAAATCCCACTGCTTATTTGTAACCATTTCATCAAAATATCAAAATCAAAGGATTCATCACATAGGATTCAGATGTATTGGTCTCACTCATAATAATATAGATGTTTGAATGCAGTATAGCATTCTCATGCAGTTCACTGATAGGGATAAAAAGTCTAATGAACTGATAGAACTCTGTATTCAGCACCTTCCAAAAAATGACTCCGTATACATTTGCGTGCAAGTTGTTTCTGCTGAAAATCTGAATGTTCAGAGGAGGGGTCATCTTAAAAGTGTGATATACAAATAAAAAAAAGATAAATCTTGGGGTAGTATTACAAAGATCTAGATGTCTACACTATATATATATATATATATATATATATATATATATAGTCAATTCAAATATTTTTACATTTTCATGCCCCTATTCCCATCCAGAAACTTGTATGATATACACTGTTCATCCAAATCATGACATTATTCATTACACAATACTTTCATCTACAGTTATTTGTTTTGCAATATTTTGAAAATATTGCCAGTAAATTAAATATTACGGGCTGCTCTCTGAATTGTCCATTAATTGTGTTTACCATGGGTGGTTATGCCTCTGCAGGTTTGAACAACCTGTATTTGTATTATAATGTGTTTTGCTGTGTAAACAGTGTTTATGTGCAATAACAATGTTTTCATTTTATTTATATTTTCTTTTTTCATTAGCCAGATCTAATTCCCAAGTTATCTGCAAGTGTACTTGGCCAAAAAGCCCTAGGCTTGTAGATGCAGCACTGACTTTGTTTTCAAATTGACAATCCTTTTGATCAAGCTGCAAACTGCACGTGATACTTGTTCAGTGCCAAATAGAGTCCTATAACTCTTCATGTGTGCTTGACCTTGATCCCTTAACACCCTCTTTGTTATCACATCTGACAATATTTTGATCTTGCTGCACATCTGGTACTTGATCAGTGCCAAAAAATAGAGTGTGGTTATTTGAACTCCTTGTGATCTATCCACACAATTGACACATGTTCAGTTGCATCCTTTAATAGATTTCACAAACTGTATGATGAAAGTGATGATGGAGGTATTTCAGAACTTTATTTGGTCACTCAGAAAATAAGGATATATTCTTGGGCTTTGTACCAGATGACATCAAATGTTGACAATGATAGAATACTGTGAATCAAAAAAGTGTGGACTTTCAATGTTTATTTGAAAGAACAGCAGAATTAACATACTACAGGATAGTGTGAATTGGATAATACTGGGCTATTTTTATACCGATATGTGACCTGACCTAAAACAGACTCCATAGATTTATCATATACATGGATTTCAAAGGCAGGCATTATGGATTTTTATGGATTTTATTACAAGAAGAGGGTAAAAATTGAAGTTATCAATTTATTTGTGAATTATTTCACTCAATAGTATAACTTTAGATTACAATAGTTTAGTCTTTATTCTACCTATCTATCCATCCAGTTTGGCTTTTTCATTTATTGCGAAGTGCAACTTTGACTTGTGGAAAACAAGTCAACCCTTTAGGCAGAACTAACTTGGAAAATGTACTCCTACTTATAGGCGGGTCAAAGAGAAATTAGCTTTTCTGTATTTTAAAAAGCACAAAATAACAGCTGATTGCCCGTCAGATTGAAGATGTTACCTACCCAGGTTCTCTGATCTGGGACTTGGGGGAAAGAGAGCACACGCCAGTTTGTTGTACAGACTTGTTGCAAAAAAGTCCACCAAGTGTTTCCCTCCCTTGCAGTCTCAACAGGGACTCTGCTATGGATTCTTGGAGGACTCTCTTGCCTGCCCTGGACAGAATGCCTGCCAGAATATTCTTTTTCCAAGGAATATCATGAACCTGGAGGGTAATCCTGCTGAGGTTGCCCAATAAAGAAGGTTTCAAACATCCTTACGCAGAGAAGATGTACATGTGCCTCCTTGTTGCCTGAGGTACATTACCAATAACGTGTTGTCGGAGAAGACCATCACACACGACTCCTTATTTTGTCAGCACACAGTACTTATGTGAGGAACAATTTGGATGTGAAAGTACACATTTTGGAGGTCACTGACGACTCATGTTGCCAGTTCTTATGGCATTCCTGACTTAAGCTGAGTGTCCATCCTGAGTGATTCTTCCTGAAGAAACTTCTTTAAAGTGGATAGATAATCAGGCAACTTTCCATCCTTTCTGGAAGACTGCTCTTCTCACTCTTTCTGCTGTGCCTTTCTAATAGCAAGGTTGCACAGCAGGAAGTAGCAAGTCCTTGGGCTGTCCGTATCCCCTTCAAGGAATGGAGAGGGGTCTGCAAACTTTCTCCCTGTGCCTCTCCAGTGATTGCGCCTAACTACAGACAGGCGAGAGGAAGGCTAACATTGGCACTGATTCCTGGACTGGAATTTATCCCTTTAAGAGCATAACTGAAGGCAACAAGGGGTGGTCTGGATGGATATGCTTCTTGGTAAGTTTCAACTTTGGACAGATCCAGTGTAAAGCAGTGGTAAACTTTGTTTACCATTTATCACCTTACTGAAAGACCAGACCTCATCATTCTCTGCTGCAAGTTGATAGATGAGATGAGGTTGGAGACATGAAAGGAGAAGGAGGCGTAATCTCAATCTGTCCTTCGATGAACTCACTGACAGGATATACTTGTCCTTCTCTTGACATGGGACTTTCTAACTCCATGTCCCTCTGTTCAGGAGACCTGGGAATAGGACAATACACGTCCTGTAACTCCTCACATGGAACAGCCACTAGCACCAGATCTGGCAGGACAACAAGAATGTTTCTTGACCTTCCTCAAGGCATTTGGGGAAAGAATGCCTAAATTGCTCCTTCAGCTCCATCTCTAAACAAGCAGGTGATGTGGGCCCATGACTCACAACATCAGCACCACTACAATGACAAGACCTGGGCATCCATGGCACCATAAATGGGAAAGACAATTCACTTCCCTGAAATGGATGCCTCCACATCTCACAGGGATTAAGAGGAATCATCAGAAGGGGGGGGGGAGAGATGTTGATCCTCATATAGGGCAGACTGGTGGGGCAGACTGGTTTCCTCTTGCAGCAATCTTTGTTAATTTCACATTTATGACAGTTAATGCACTGAAAGGGATCAAAGGATCTAATGGATCTTTAAGAACACAGCTCTGATGGAGGAAAAGTGGCAGACAAATGTTGATATACCAGTGTTGGTGGGAAATAATTTAACCTTTTGCAATTTTCTATGAGACTATGTATACACCAAAATGAATATGTTGAATGGTTCTCAAGCTACGCTGATTACAAGGATCTGCTGAAGTGGACATTTCAATTGATGGGCAAAGGACAATAACTCAGTCAAAATTGGATCTGAAAAGATAAAACCTTTCAAAGGCACTTATACACACCAATCAAATGTTGGTATAGTACCAGTCCTTGAAACACGCCACTTTCCCTTGTAAGCCTTCAGAGTGGAGTGCCTTCTCGCTCTCAAGATTCTCCCCACATTCGAAGGTTCAAATTGTTTGTCTCACAAGGCTGTCCTGAGAACAGTTGAGCATGTAGAAGAAGAGGATGGTCCAGGCAGGGAAGGACCACCTGTGACAGTGGATGCTGGAGAAGATTTGGGTTGGCTGGAATCTTCCTGGGCATATCTATCACTGAAACAAGTAGATCAGTGATTCTGGACTTGTTCCATCTGAGAGTAACTATTAGAATCATCTTGACATTCTGGCTCTGCAACTCCTGGATTATTTTTGGTATCAGCAATGTGGGAGGAGGGGTAAATGTCCACAATCCCTCCCAAATGATTCACAGTTCATCCATGGTACAAGCTTTTGGACCTGGAACTGGAGAGATGAAGGTGGATAGCTTGTGATTCCATCTTGTTGCAAAGAGGTTGATCATCGGGCAAATCCAAGGTGAACAAGTCTGAGAGAAAACTGATGGATGGAGAGACCATTCCGTGTAAAGGACATGACCTCTTCTGCATAGAGTTTCAGCCAAGACATTGAGTCTGCATGGAATGTGTCTGATTTGTACATTGATATGGAGATTGTCACAACAACATAGCAACTCCCAAATCAGAACACTAAGGGTCGGGTGATTTGGTGCCTCCCTGTTGGAGGAGATATGTCACCACCAGAGTTGTCGGACCGAATGAGGACAGTTTTTGCCTCAGAGTCGATCTTTTCAGAAGTGAACGGCATTGATGACAGCCATCATTTCTAGGATGTTGATGTGTTGAGGCCATCCACCTGGCCCCCGTGTCACTGACTGTAGTGAAAGTTGGAAACAGGTGGGCACCCCAACCATGTGTACTGGCATTAGTACCGACTGTTATTTCTGCTTGGGGCTTCTCCAGCAGGATTCCTAAGGTCAGACAACCTGGATTGCACAACTGATGCAGGAATGATCGAATCCTGGGACTTGAAAAGAGGTGCTACTGTACTTGCAATGTCAGTATAAACAATGCAAACCGAGAAAGATCAAGTCCGCTGTCACAATGAATAAACCAATGAGTTGCAAAAACTCTCTAACTGAAATCTAAGCACTGTTAGAAACAGACACAATGAGCTTGACAATTCTGATTACATGAACATGAGGAAGTCAAACCAGATTCCAGCTGGTTAAAATTTCCATGTCCAGATGGACACAATTCTGGGATGGATGGAGGTGTGACTTTTCCCAGTTCACTCTATAGCCTGGTTGATCTAATATAGAAAGAAGATTGTTCCTGCCTTGGGGGAGAATAGAACTTACCACATGTTTCTAGAGGATGTTGTCCAGGTACACTGCTGTCATTGTAGATTACATCAACTGGAACAGGGTGACAATGTAATCCATAATCTCAGTAAAAGCCCAAGGGTTGATGTTGAGTCCAAAGGGAGAACTTGAAATGATAAATAAGCAAAACGGAGAAAATGTTCATGACTCGGGGTGGATAGGGATGTGAAAATATATGACAGTCCGATCAAGACTGATGGCATACTTGTCCCATCGAACTGAGAGGTGGATTGAACTCACCGTCTCCATCTCGAGTTGGTTGAGGTGACTCCAGCTGATGATGGGTCTCAACTTGCTGTTTGCTTTCCAAAATAGAAAACAGCCTTGAATTAATCCCCAGGGATTTGCACAAGCTCCACTGCCTTTTATTTTTTAATGAGTGACCTTATCTCCTTTTGTAGAAAGGCATCATTCTCTTGATCTGATGGTGCATCCAAGAAGAGAGGAGAGGAGAGGGTAGGAAATTGTTGATAATGAAACCCGAAGCCCCTATGAATGACCTGAATCAACCCCCACACCCCCACCCTCTTCTAAGTGAATAGAGATATCCTGTGAGCACAAAATTCGGTTTCTTACCACTTCTGAACAACTGCTTCCTAGAGATTGATATTGGTGCAAATGTGACTGAGAAGATCCTGTCCTAATAACATCCTTTCACACTGGCTGGGGCTGAGCAGCAAAGTGGAGGGGCAGTTCCTGAGCTGCCTGTCTCCAAACTTCCTCTATTCTTCCTCCAAGGCAATGGTGACCTGAACAAGTTCATCGGGAAAGGGAGGGTATGACAAGGCTTGAGAGACATGGATCGCAGACATGCGACTTGTTGCATCAGGAGTAAATTGGCCAAACAAGTCAAATTATTGGCCATATTTTGGTAAGCAGCCCTGTTCAATGACCCTAGCAATCTTAGCTGTTGCCTCCTGAGTGTGATTATCGCTGTGCATCTCTGTCGAGTCTGCAAGGTGCCAATTACGCCAAATTCAACAATGATGGTGGTGCAATGACATCCCAAACCAGCTCTCTGATGGGTATGGAGCAAATTTGACTATTTTATAAAACAGATAAGCGGACAGATGAACAGCTGCTATATTCTTGTCAATTGCCGGAAGATCAGTACTGAAGACCTTTGTCACTCAAGTCTATCCAATTAGGGAAGGAACCAGAAGGATGGCGTCTCTTCCTCCTCGTTTAGACCTAATGATTCTCGAGAGTAGTGGTAGGGGTGGAGGGCATTCTGAAGTAACCAACACCCTATAAATATCCTAAGCTAAACTTCAGTCCATTCCATGGTCGGATCTTAGTTTGACATGAAGGATTGTGAAGTTTAAGAGTTCCATCACACTCACTGCTTGTCAAGACCCAATCTGGATCTACATGCAGCTCTGGAGAAGATGTACCAAGTGGTATAAAGACTTGTGGACAAGCTGTGAACATACAGAAGTCCGGCACTGCTGGCTGGTTTGCATGGCAACTGGTCATTCTGAAAGCTGGTGGTATAGAAGACGTTCCAACTATCACTGGTACCTGCCACTCCAAGGCCTGGCTGGACAGAGATTTCTTAATGAAATCTCTGTCACAGAAAGGGTCTGTGACCTATGGTGAGGTTAGATGGACAGATCTGTCACCAAAATCCCCGTAAATCATAGTTGGCTGGATTGCCTCAACAAAATGGTCCCCATGTTGGAATTGTCAGGTGGCCAGGGACAGCTGGACGGACAGAAGTACAGTTTTATTATGCATTAGATCCAGCTGATTTGGTACAAACCCCATGTGTCCTGACTTATAGGCCTGGAGACCATGTACAGACATGTGGGGGACCTTACTGGGCTGCCTACAATTGAGAAACACTCCCCAATGAGTCGGAAATGCAAGCAATGAACTTGCTGGCTTGGCCATCTTCTCAAAAGGTCTCACATGCTGGATGGTCGGTGACGGCTGTATGGCTAGAAGGCCAGTAACTGTGCAGTGGTATAAGGTGACGGATCCAATTGATCCGATACAAACCGCATGCGCCCTGACTTGCAGGTCCGAACACCATGCTCAGATATGCAGGAGAACTTACACCCACTGGGCTGAACAAAATTAGGGAATACTTCACCATAAGTTGGTATTGCCAGCAATGAGCCATAGGTTGTCTTCCTTGACTTCTTCCATCTTTCCTTCCATTCAATGCAGAATGGACTATTGCCTTGAATGTGCATTTCATGCATTTAGTAAACATTCCTACTGAAATGACACAAGAGGAAACAAAGCATAGATTAGCAAATTAGTATGTGACTAACTAGCTAATGACATCAATTAGCAAACCAGTATGTGACTAACTAGCTAAAATGGTAGCCCAGACTTCCTCTGACCATGTATTACTGATGTTGCATCTCACAGTGTATACTTAGTATAAACAAAACAAGAGTTACTGTAGACTTCCATGCACATAAGCTGAATATATATCATTTAACTGACATTCTGCTGAAATGATAAAAGAGAAAGCAAAGTATAAATTAATAATTCATCAAGTTACTGACTTACTAAAATAATAAATTCCCCATTACTAACGAAGGATTCGAAAAACTCAGCGTCACAAACAAATTTAAAGACTATGCTCTGAACTTGTGCATTTCAAGTATTTAGTTGACCGTTCTAGTGAAACTACACTAGAGGAAAAACAAAGCATCAATTAGCAATGCAGCAAAACTCGGTAAAACCAACTCTGCTACAAAAGGAGCAAGCGAAAAAAGTCAGAGGTCAATGATAGTGTGGTGTGACATGGTCTTATAAGGACCAACAAAATCACTCAAATTGGCAGAAATTGTAAAAAAAGAATGTTAACAACCTGCAGCAGAAAAGACTAACCCACACAATAAATTCAAAAGGAATGTTGGACAAATCAACTGGAAGACAAAAATGGCTTGGACTGTCGGAGGATAAACTATATGACGTTATCCTGTACAGCAGTAAAGCTAAACATGAGCAACACTCAGCAGTCCCAAGGGGAGGTAATGGGCAAGAGTGATTGCCTTTATCTACTGAAATAGAACAAGACAAATGTTTTTGTCTTTAAGTAGGGCTGGATTCATTAGGTAGCAGACTAATATTCCTATCATAATGTGATTGGGGAATGTATTCGAAGGAGAAATACAAAATCTGATTATGTGCATTTACTTAAGAGAAAGCAATTTAGGTCTACTATTGGCAACAGCTTAATTCTAAATGTTGTCAATAAATTTAACAGGCAGAAAATAGAGTATCAAATGAAAGTATCAAACGTAATTCTTTTGATGCAGGTCTTACCAGCGGTAGTCTTCAGCATTCAGCAGGAAGTAGGCACAGACAATGGTGACACATACTGTAACAACAGTCAGAATCAAGAAGACGAGGAGCATGAAGCCATATACATAGTAGATCTTGTATGCCCAGAATGATGTAAAGATGAAGTACCTACAAACAGACATGCATAGAACAAATTCAGACAATATGTTACTCTTTTGCCAGCAACTAAAGCTGATAATAAAGCTAATAATGTTAAAAGCAGACACGGTTGCTCCACAATATAGAGTAATGGAAAAATTTGTTTACAATGCAAAATCAAGCTCTAAACTGGAGCTACCCAAGTCAAATGTAAACAAAATCAGAAACGTATCGTTATGAAAAAGATGCCCAACCAATATGATACAAATGAAAGGCAGCTCTAGGTCAAACTGGGGCAACAACTCTGTAAAATTTTGTCAAGAAAATCAAACATGCCAAGGTGTTTTTCATGGAAAGCCTCATACCAAATTTGCATTCAATCCATCAAGTCCTACAAATTAAATGAGCAGCAATTCAACAACAAAGTTCTAAATCAAACAGATGAAATAACTCTTAATGTAAAGCCTGTCTCCAAACTTTATCTCACTTCGTGGATTTCTTCAAAAGTTACGGAGTGGAAATGAAAACTGACATTCATGTGATGTGACAGATATTTATGACCAGAATTTAAGCAAAAGTAGCAATAATTAATTTGTGCTAATGGACACATGGATTTCAGGCAGCTGATGAGAGGTCATCCCACAAGCTCTTCTGGTCTATGACTAACAGACTAGTAGTTTCTTAGGAGTAACAGTGACCAACTTGTGCTAATGGACATAAAGACAATGGATGATGGACAACAGGCCATTCCATAAGCTCTTTTTGTCTAAGACCAGTAGAGCTACAAAACAGCTGATCAGATGCAGGAAAACCTCTTAATAAAAATCAGCCAACCTTTGGCAGAGGTAAGATAACAAGGAGAGAGCAATCAAAAAATGATTTTGGCAGCAACACTAGAGCTAGTAATTCAAGTTTAAGAATTGTTTAATTGTTACTGCATTGTTCAAGTTTTTTTTTTTTTTTTTGAGAAATATTCAAGAGCAGCTCATATATATTTTGTTGATATCAACTGATGAAACATGCACTTTCTCCCCCTGTTACAAAACCATCCACAAAGAAATAGGAGACTCAGGAATTTCCTCCTTGTGGTTAACTTAGCTTGGAGGAGTACTGGAAAGCAGTCAGAAGCTTTCAAAACCCAGTCACTGGTAAACAAAATTTTGAACTTCTTTACAGGATGAGCATGGCTGTTTCATCACTGCCACTTCTAATGCCAATATAGAAAGGACATTCTCTGTTCTTTGCTAAATACAAGGTGATTCAAGGGAAATCTGGAATGCAAAACTATCTAGCCTGTTAAGTGTGAAACTTCGTAATCACAAGTCATTAGTATCTTCTTAAGAAAACTGAAAATGTTTGTGGATTTTGTACTTAATAAAAAATATAATACACAACTCGACCTTTATCATTTAATTGACAATACACTGACTGTTATTCATTCATTATTACTGCAACATTCTCCATTAGAATTTGATTCATGTTCAAAAGGTGCCGTTTTATTATAGAATGAAATGAATATATATTATCTATAAAAAAAGTGTTTTCTTTTCAATCCCCTTATAACATGTAAAATTTATGTTGATAAATCTACTGGTTTAGAAGCCAATCTACTGATAAAATTTTTTAAATCTACTGGTATGATGCGCTTCTGCTACATGTATGTATACAATAACCAAAGTGATGTTGTTTAATCAAATAATTAGAAAATGTAACCTTTCCACTCATCTTTTAATTAGGCTTACTGAACAACCAACATCTATTTATATACATCTACATTCCCATACTTGTGACTGTTTTATTTACTTTTCACCATACATCTTTTACCACTTATTAAGACAGGATTCAGTTTGTAAGACACATCCATCAAATACTGGTACATCTGATAATTTTGGTAAAACATCCTTAGGATCATTTCCCAATGCTACATATGTACATGATTAAAAAAAATATCAATAATGAAGCCATTAGTACTGCGTGGCTGTGTGCACAGGATGCTATTTAGGACCTACAGTGAACAAGAAACTGCAGTAGCTTAGAAATTTAAAATGGTATTCCTTTAAAATAAAATGTTACTCATCAAAGTATCTTTTAACAGGTTTTTTCAAAGGCTAATAATGTTGTTCAAAGAAATCTTTCTCAACATTATCAGAAAATCAACAAAATGATTTATGTGCAATGCAACCAAATTTCATCATCCTCAGCTTATTTTTAGCTATGAGGAAATCATACAGCTTTAAAAGAAGACTTAACTGAAAAATCCCACTTAACAGTCCTTAACATATGCAGAGATGTGGAAATATATTATTTCATTGCAATAGGTAATTCCTTTGTTACTGAGAGCCACAATTTTGAAAACATTTACAAACAGTAAACTAAACCATGTAATTTACATAATTAAATGTTGTAGCCTTAATATTTTCATGAATGGTTTTAAAAAGATAACTGTAGGTTCAATTCACAAGGGGGTGGGGATGGAAGTAGATTGTGAGCAGTTGATGAAACATCTGTTGCAGTATATCAAGCTAGACTAAAAGTGAATTTCATTTTAAGCTAACTATGACTGGGAAAAGAAACAGAATTAAACTGCAAGAATAAAAACAGTGAAAAAGGGAACAACAAGCAAAAGGATTAAAACTGAGGACTAAATGAATGTGTCCACAGAGCTCTACATCATGAAAATAGAATATCAAAAACTATTGATGTTATTATCAGCTAAACATTCTGAAAATACAATTTACTGAATCTAGAGATAGCAAATTAGAGAGAGAGAGAGAGAGAGAGAGAGAGGAGGAGAGAGAGAGAAGACCAGAGAGACAGAGAGTAGGACAGATTATTTTCACTACAATTTTGGATAAATGGTGTATGAAACAATCTGGGATACTGGACAGTAAGGTCTGGGGTTCTTTTCATTTGCAGAAAAGAACACATGCATTGATTTACACGTCATTTGGTTTCATGTCCTTATGCAAAGCATTTGAATTCAAGACCCCCCCCCACATCTGGACTGATAATAACACCCCATAAAATCCCACAATTTTCAACAGCTTTTGTTCGTGTGGTATAAAAACCAGCTTCAGTCTCATCACATGAATACAAGTACTCAAATTGGTAATTTTAACTCCTCACAACCACTTACATTTCAATGAAAATGGATCCAAATGGAAGAACTCCACCTAAAACAATAATAATGCTTGGCTCCATAAACCTGAAAAGAGAAAAGGTACAAATATATAGAATACTGAATATTTACAGTAAAAACCAGACAAAAAACATTTTCATTCTCAACTTCATGTTCTTTTTGAAATATAGGTGCTAAAAATAACTTTGAGCTTGACACACTCCAGAATGACCATTATTAACAAGCGTAGCAGCTAACTTCAAAATAAGAACGTCACTCACTGGTGCTTGATGATAGAACAAAATAACCTTTTACATGAAAATCACTTCATTGATGATATGAACAGCTACTGATAAAGTGCAACCTTCAGTAAAGTGTAGACAAATTCCGTGCATTTAACAAAGTATCCTCTCAATAAAATCATTATTTCAATAAGGTAAAGGAAAGTCACCTTATTATAACTTATTTACATCCAGGATCCGATTTCTCTTAATCTGCAGACAGTAAGCCAGATTGGTGATCTTGAGAGGAATGAAAATCAGATTGCCAAAGGAAAAAAATAACCCCACCGATTGAAGAAAACAAATCAGGATCAGTGTTTGCTACCATGTTTACAAAACTTTACAAAGGAACTGACAAAATTTAGAAACCTATGTCTGCTGTAATATGCAGTTTATTTCCGTTATGAGATGAACAGAACTTTCTGTGGACTAACCAGTCTACCAGATGAATCTAACTGACAGTGTTTGGATTTACAATACCAATATGTTTACAGAAAGCACAAAAATGATCCATATTGCAACCTCAAAATATTCTGAATCTAACTCACCATTAGTTTTGTAACTGTGGCCAAAAGTAATGGTGAATTGGCATCATTTGTAACAATTTCAAGGCCTTCATGCTGGATATTTCATGTTAAATATGGTCCAATTCTAGAAGTCACATTCAAATTTGTCTATTTTTAGTCAAACTGGCCATAATCGATGACAAATCTGCATCATCGGTAAAACTTAATAGCCCCCTTTGCTAATAGATACTTTATGTCAAATTCTCTCAAGTGGTTTGTATTAAGTCAATCTAATGGATTTTTATTCTTAATAATAGCTGTAATTTTTAACAGTAAATATACATTATTTGTAAAAACTTGAAAAAACATTTATTCCCGATGATTTCTGTCAAATTTAGTTGAGTTCTAAAACATGGTTTTTCGAAACAAAATGTTGCTTAAAGGTTGATCTTTTTTAAAAAAAGAGGCCATATTTGCTTTCAGTTAGGCATTATAAGTAAATAAGACTACCATGAACTGCATATTATAATACCATGTCTAACAGTCCTTTAAGCAGGCACTAGTAGATGACGGGCAACTGCAGATTACTGATCAATGGGTCTCAATGACCTGAACCAATAGTCCAGGTATGTGATTTTGAGCTAATGTGCAGAAAACATCACTTTCTTATTTGATGTACCATAACCTCTGAACTTCAGTTCCCAGAATCTAAGCTGGTTTTTTTTAATTACACAAGTGCAAGCCTTTCACATAATATGATCTTGGAACTTACTCAAGAACCAACATTGTTTTGCAAAACATGTTATTCTTTGAGCCATAAAGATCTTGACCTTTGACCCCTAAATTAATAATCCTTTTCTATACCTTGAGTGCAAGAACTCCCTATGCTTAGATCAATTGTACATGTTCTATAGTTATAAATTGTTTCCTTCAGTCACACTGACCAAGATCTTTGACCATTTAACTCCAAATCAATAGGCTTCATTTTACCAGTGTGAAAAAAGTTGCCCACAAACTTTGAAGTACATAATGAAATTTTTATGCAGAAACCATTTTTCTTTTGGTCACAATAACTATAACATTTTACCAATTACCCCAAATCAAAATAAGACTTCTTTCTTATCCCAAATGCATGCCAGCCACAAAGTTTGGTCTAGGTTTGTGCTGTAAGAACCAATGTTATTACGCAGAAACCATTTTTCACTTCTTTCAGTCACAGTAACCTTGACCATTGACCCCCAAACTGATACATTGCTTCCTCACCCCAAATAAAAGTCATCCACAATGTCTGTTAACTGTAGATGGTACACAATATGAGTTACTGTTTGAAAATAAAAATTATAAACTAGCAGACAGATGGATGGACAAACAGGAGTCTAAAAATCTAACCACCAAGACTCCTAGGATGGATGGACAACGAAAAAGATACCAAGCTCCACCAACTGGCAGATATATAATAAAAACCATAAGCTTACCACTTCTTTTCCGGAATGGGTCTTGGAACTGCATTGATACGACAGGGGTAGTTAGGTTGACCTGCTAGATTCCTCCCAAGTACGGTTCCCACCAGTGTAAGAGGAAGAATGACAAATATACATATGCAGGTCACAGCCACCTAAAATGAAGATATTTAGAAAGAGGTGCAAGTAATGGAACCTACACTAGTCAAGTATATAAAGATGAGTGTTTGTTAAATAATTGAAAACAGTTGGGCCCAAGGGCCCTAATTGGAGAAATTACATGGGATTAACACCAGAAAGGCCAATCACTTCAAATGGAAATGGATGCAAAAAAAAACCTCTGCACTGAGAAAAGCATAGTTCATTAAAAAATTTAACATGTCTGAAAGAATGAACTGATTTTCATCCATTTTTCAGCAATAATGATCTAGATACACTTCTCCCTCGACAACTCATGCACAACAGGGCCCAAAAACATAGACCACACTATAAGCTTGAGTGCAAATTATCTCTGAAAAGAAATGAAGGAGTGCCACCACAGCTAGACACTGAGAAGACCTGGGGAAGGTCACTTGCAATCCATCAAAAAGTGCAAGACTACTTGAGCTAAAGAGATTATGTCATACACTGTATTAACTACAAGATAAAACAGGTCAATAACTTCAACAAAGATTATCTGCATGTATATATTTTAATGCTTCTAAAAAGATCAAGAAACTGTGTAAGTAAAATATTTTGCATAACAAACATTTCCTTTGGTTACTTTGCTAATTTATTTGCAACCCCATTACAGATCAGTACCAAACAAAATTGTGGTAATGACAATCAAATGACACAAAAACATACAAAAAAATCCCCCAAAACTAAAAAGTAAACTTGAACAGATCATTTTTCTGTAAAATTACTTAGTCAAAATTGCTAGGCATGTGCCTATGCAGATTTAGCCCTAGATGGACTACCATCCGTAACAACTGTGACCTTAATACAATCTCAAACTCAAATGGCACAATTTTTTTCTGCTCAAAACTTGTGTTCCACTAGGCATATCATAGGCAAACAGATTTTCATGATACCTTTGCTAATAATGAAAGAAGTACTGCAGAATAACTTGTCCACACATCTGATATTATAAATTTACCACACAACCTGCCATACGAAACTGTTTAGCGCTACATAAGCTCATAATGGCTACAACTAGGTCTGTGACAATGTTCTGGTCTATGATATCAAAAATGAACTAAGGACTGGAAGGCAATAGGACAGTAGTGGAAATCTAAAATGGAATTCAAAAGGATAATAACTCTGTCAGAATTAAACCTAAATAAACCAAACCACTAAATGTCACATCTGTAATAGACAATTCATATGCTAAATGGTAGCCAATTAAGTGTAAAGGTTACTGAGCTTTGGTTCTTACAAGAAGTATGAATGGATAGAGACTGTCTGATGGACAGACATAAAAGGTGATTACTATATGGCTTATTTCAATGTGGGACCCTAATTCCTCCTTCGCCACTACCTGATCCTGAACTAAGGGCTGTTCCAGTAAAACATATACCCCCTGGGGGGGGGGGGGGAAGGCACTTTCAAAATCAACCAACCCACAACAGAAGCAATTTTAAAAAAATTAAGATCCACCGTCAGATATGTTTTAATCGAAAAACACTGCCCCATACAGAAGCATATTTCTTTTTTACTTAATTTCCGGCTATGGGTTAATGGGTGGTAGAAGCGATTCTAATATTGGGTTGGGGACAGAAGCAATTTTAAATGACAGCTGGCTGGAGGTAATCTACTTAATTTTTAAAGATCATATAATCTACTGCATATTTTTATTTATATTCATTCATTATAATCAATCTTTTGTCCTTTTGTTTGTCTGTCAGCGATGTATGTCTCTGATACTGTGAAATCACAAATTTTCTTGGTGGCTTATTATCTGTAGATGTCATTGATCAGTCCCCTTAATACCTACTAATTTCATGTCCATGAATATAGATTTTATATTAGGGATTTCTATTCTAATATAGAAATCTTGAATTTGTATGCTTACTAAACTGTGTTTACTAAAGTGATCACTATGTTTTGCTATTTTTCTCTGTTCTCAGGCATGCTGCTTTTGATTAGAATAATAGTTAAATCTTGTATTGCTTTAAATGTGTGGTCAGATGCTATGATTCCCTTGTTATTATTTTTTTCAATAAATGTTTTGGTAAACTTATAATAGATGATTTGTCAGAAAAAATCATTAATGCCTGGGAAAGCGATGTCGCATTATTTCTGCCTACTTTTACACTATATCATTTCTTATAAGAACACATACTTCAGTTATCGACGTCTTATTTTTATGCCTTGTTGCAAGACTAATATAAAGTTTTAAAAAATAAGAAATATAGCAAGTCAAACATTTTTATATCATAAATTAGATATTAAAAAATGGATGAAAGTCAAGGAGTCATTTTTTCACAGAGTACTCATAAAATCAATGTCATTGCAGTTAACTGTATTGTCAACAGCACCAGCATTATCACTGATGGCCTCGCAGTAACATTCTGCACTTTTAATCCAGTTGTCATAGGTTCCATCTCCCACATCTAGTCTTTCATACGAGACTTGTACCTATGGTCTGAGGGGCTTTCATGGCAGAGTATAAGATGCTTGTCCTGTGATACAGATCTGAGGGGCTTCCATGGCAGAGTGGTACAAGATACTTGTCATGTGATTACCTGCCTCCAATGTGTAAATGAGAATGTTGCCAGCTACTTGTGGAAGATCAGTGGTTCTACATAAGAGGTGTTTGGTGTCTCAAAAGTACTTGGATTTTCTTCAGCAGTAAAACTGGCTGCCATATATAGATTCTCTTCATCTGAAAATGGTGTAAAGGCCATAATGATCTACCAAAACTGGAGATCTCATGTCTAAATGACTTTGGCTGTTGGAGATAAACATCAAATCAACAGAGGTTCCATGTGCCCTAATGTACTAAGGTGCTTGCTGTTACAGATCACTTGCACATCTCACTGAGTGAGTTTTTGTCACAGATCAACCAATTTGGGTTGGTGGTCTTTTGGGGTTCTTCCTCCTCCTAATATACTGTTAAAAAAAAAAAACCAAAAACAAACCAAACCATATTAAATCAACCAACTTATCAACTGTGGCAACAGCAGCAAAGGTACTAGTCCATCATTTTTGCCACAGCTGTATGAGTTTATCAATTTTGACTCCAGTAATTTTTGTAGACCTTTGAATACTGTCAATTATGCCTTTCTGACCGTTACCTAAAAGTCATCATCAGTTGGTACAAATGGATTTTTCATGGTGAGCATATGAGATGGAGAAGTCTTGAGCAATCCTGCATCACATGCTGCCGAAAAGTTTACATTTTAGCTCACTTAAAGTTTCTCTAACAATGTCCATTGTTCCAACCAGAACTGTTACAACTTATTCAAGCTATATTCACCGACATCTGGAGATGTGCATCTGTAATAAATATTTGTAACAAAGTATGAGAATGCACCAGTGTTTTTCAATATGATGCATTTGAACTGAGCAACAACCAGAATCAGCAAACCAAGAAATGAGATTATTCACATCTCTCAGGCAGAAGTACAGTGTATAATCATAATCATAATCTGCCAAAAGATTTTTCAATCTTTAAATTAGCCAAATTTTTTTCCAACCATACTGATTCAGTGGACATAATCACCAGAATGGACAGAAACAGACCAGAACAGATATAACCAGAAGGTTAAAATCGATTTGAGTAGCTAAATTCACGTGGTTTAGTTAAATGTACATCTTTTATTGTCTTCCCTTTGATGTAATTTCTTACTGAAGCTGAGAAAATAATGTTGCACACATAAAAATAAGAGGCACACTTCTACTCATTATTGTTGTTATTATACTTCTCCATTCCAGCCTGTTCTTATGATCTTGTCCCCCCACATACCGTTTGTCATGTTTATGACATGTATCTAAATTTGTCTCTTACTTTTACTACTACTATACTAATCGTTTGTGAATATGCATATCAATGTGAAATGCAACAGGGAGACTAAATCCAAGATTGAAAACCTCTACATTTCTGGATATATTCTGCTTGGATTCCATGTTTCTGCACAAAACACAAGAGTTCAAGACTCACTGTACTAATTCAGTTCCCACTGTAAACCTGTGCAAACACCATGATATTAAAATTCAATAACTTAAAATTTTGAGTGCTCATGATCAAATTTGTATCAGTATAGACACATCTATGACGACAGCTTTTGTGAAAAGAAAACTATAACAGCTGCACCATTTTCTGGATCTACACAAATTTGAAATGTGTGCTTTCAATACTACACCAAAGAGTCAGGTGCTCATTTCAGTAATGAGTCTTCCAAACTCAGGTCTGTAAAAAAGTGTAAAGGGACGGAAATTATGTTAATAAAACAATGTCCCTGACTTTTTTCAGTTACAAGTAGGACAAGCTCTCAAAAGATTCTTTTTACTAAAATCTTACTTCCATTATCAACCAATCAGGGACAGTCAAACCATGTACACCACTCCCTCGATAACTCGCGAGCCCGCTTATAATGTGGGGTCAGGCGTGGATCCCATTTTTGAAAACCAGAAATTACCATAAAAATAGATCCCTATTTTATGAACTTTATGGAAATCACGACCAAAATTAGCTATAAAAACTTTGATATATCGCTCGTATTATCGTCGAAAACAGTAGATAGGACCTGGAAATTTTAATCAACATTATGAAATACCAAATTTAAAAATAAGTCATATAATTTTTTTACATTTTCTTTCCAAGTGACATTCCTAGCACACCGCAATTAACGATATGTAAGGAAATTTTGATCAATGAAAATGTCACTTACACCGAGTGGAGGCAGTACTTTAATAAATAAATACAAATTAAATAATTTTTTTATCAATTGAAATTTGTGTTCTAGTTCTATCTTCAAGTTCCTTTTAAGTGTAATCATCATAAATGCAGTGTGTCCTCTTGTAATTAAACGTAAAATGTGTCAATGTACCGTAACAGATATGTCCGCGAGCATTTCTCTGAGAACCTATTTAGGTGCCGACCGTGTTTTGATAACTGACTTGCAGAAGTATTTGTTGCATTGTTGCACTGAATTAAAAGCTGGCCTCCTTTGTATTATCACGTTAATTATGTCTTTTGAATCAAATAATGGAGGTGAAATAAAAGAAAAGTTAAAAGGCACGAAAATCCTACAAACTTAAAATCTAGCTGCCCCAGTCGTATGTCAGGTGAACTCACTTCAGTTGATCAAGTGAACACTGTTATAAATGTTATTGTGTATGTAACATAAACTACCTTAAATTAACCGACTCATTGGTAACTGTGATCAAAGATAGCATGGCAACCAAGCGAAAAGAATACTATACTTCGTAAAATAAAGAACTTGGTTTCACAGATACGGACCATTGTGGGCAAGTGAGTATCAGAGAATTCTTGAACTGGCACTTTGAGATATCCTCAAGAATGATAAAAAGTTTCATTATTACTTCCAATGAAATCCCAATATCAATAATGTACTAACTGAACAGCACAAAAATTGAGATTCGACGTAGATGATTGTCTCACGAAAATTTAGCTTGCTTTTTGAACAAAAGGAATCTTGTCTGGTGGTGTATCAACAGTTAGTCTAGTTCAATGCTCTTTTCACTCCAAGTTTGGTAGGATACAATGCCATACCACTCCGGGAACTAGACTCATCAAGAAAACAAAAAGCAGTGACGTAATACACACGTTTTCGTGTAAACGTAATGGTTGTTGAAACCAGTTGGAACGATCTTTCACATGTTGGACATTTTGAAAATAAATGTTATTTAAACAGAATAACGAATAACTTCATTAGAAAAAGTGAGTTATTAAAAATTATTATCGACAGGAATGTAAAATGAGGATTCAGTCATTAACATTAAACAGTGAAGTTCCCTAACCCCGACACACCCCCCCCGCTGTTTTTTCGATGTCCAAGTGATTTTTTTCAAGTTTTGGAGGTCCCTCGGTAACTTGTGCCCTCGCTTATAGCATGGTCTATGTTTGTGGACCCTGTTGTGCGCGAGTTATCGAGGGAGTGGTGTATATTCTATTTTATCTTCACTGATTTATAGTATGGTTCTCATTCTTTCATATCTGTAGTAATGTGAGTCCTTCAACAAACTCTCAATGGTTGTATGCCTTTTTCGACCATGTTGACTGGACACACTGTAAGATAATGTTCAAGTAACAGAAATACCATGGTATAACCAGACCAATAAAATCAAATAAAACGGTCAAGTTATCTCCCCTGCAGGGATGCTGCCAGGATTTCAGGATTTAATCGAAGTTTTGTGTGTGTGATCTCCAGTGAGAAAGTGGTGGCAGGAGGAATAGCCATTGTTAAATATCTCCCCAACACTTAAATATCTGTCACTCTTTCTTACTGTTCCACTCTGTTAAGACTCTACTGATATCAAAATACTCAAAGAGATGTCATCTCTAGTTGTATAGCGATTATTACTGTGATGTCATTGGGCATGGTCACGTGCTTGTGGTGGGGTCTTGGTTGGGATGGCAGAAAGACCATAGGCTTACTCCATATCTGACAGCTAATTACGATGTTGTCAAAAGAATTAAACTTTTTCTAACAATTCAGTTGGATTCGGATTATATACTAGATTCATAGTCAATGAACAGGTTCTGAAATTGATGTGTTTATTTTGGAGCCATGTTCTTCCATCACATTCAAGATCTGAATATACCAAATGTGCAATTAGAACAGCTACATCCTAAATTACTATCATGGCAACTTAAAATGTTATTAAATGTGAGACTTTAATGCCAGGACTCATAACTTCAGTGATTTTTGGGTTAAAAAATGAATTTCTTCTCAAACAACTCCATTTGGTACAGCTTACATTGTTTTTTAATGATACTGAGAATTCTTGATGTGTAAAAACTGCACAAGAAATGAACAACATCAGATCAGGAAATTAATACCGCTTGGGAAAAACTGATAGGAATATGCAGAAATAATGATAGTATTATTTAAATGGAATATGTGGTTACAATAGGAGTGCTGGTTCTATAACTTTGCAGAATACATCTTGTACAACTATTCTGTTGTTTCTAACAACACTGTAATATGGTAATAACTTTTGCACACATGAAGTTGACCCACTTTTTACTTTAGTCCCTTGCTAATTAATAGTTTTAGATTTTACAACAAAACTAAGCACATTTTACCTTTTGACAATAATACATGATCACAAATATTTAGATTGTGAGAAAATAAAAGTTACAATTTTATTAAAAGTATTGGTACCAGTAAAACTAAAGGAGATGGTAAAAAAGAATCAGGATGAACAGATTAGTAGTGTAGTAAAGAATCCATATATCAGAATGACATCAAGTATTTTTTCATCAGTTTCATCATTAGTTAATTAAACTGCTTCAAAATGTTGTGTACTAGATAATAGCAATCCAATTTGTAATACAAATACCAAATGATGGCTTGGAACTAAGTGCCAAAAGGTTTGCAGAAAATATCAACATCCTCAAAATATACATAAGATTAACCGAACACAAACAGGACAAAATATTTTATCCATCTTGCTTTGAGTTTACACATTTCAGTCAGTTTCTTACGTTTAATGTCATTCAATTTTTGCACATAGACAGCATGTACTTCAGTTGGTAATATTTTTGCATGATATGAAAGTCAGTCTTGTTATTCTTTGTTGCCATAGTGGTTCTGCCAACTAGAGATTTACACACACTTAATTATGTTGTATGGGGATTCTCTGATGTTCCCTATGAGCATTAATCTGTTGATTGTTTCTGAATTTAATATGATCCTCCTCCTCTGTGTATGAGTATTATTCTGTGCTGAGAACTCCCTTTAATTGCCTACTGTCTGAAACGCATATGCATAACTAGCTTGAACAAGTTTCTGTTCCTTATGGTTGTGCAATTTTCAACATCTCACAGGTATGGCCCCATGGGTACTCTCTCTTTGATATCTCTGTTCCAAAAAGAAAAGTTTTCACTAACATGAACTCTGCCAAAGATTCACTTCCTTGAATCAGTGCTTTGCTGCCTCTTATGCCAGATTTTTTTCTCTTCCATAATGCTATATTAGGGTTTTAAGTCCGACTCCCATAGTCTGCTTGTTCAGACAAGGATATCTTGAATAAATATAACCGGCATCCTGTCCATCCAACAGTGCAACACGTACATCGGACTTGCACTCAACATCAATTTTGGGCTCAAAATCACACACTGGTACTTCCAGCGACATTTTCCCAATGTCCAACAGACTGATATACATGAAATTCAGTGTCATCATAGCTATCACCAGCCAGTATTTGCCGAGAGAAAACGTCGTCTGACGACAAACCATGTTGTGATTCAGCCATTTTGGTTTCCTGTGTGGCCCTTACTTGAATCACGCATTTGTAAAACTTCCATGATGAAAGTAAGGTTAAAACTACCATAAAATGCTTGTTCCAGGGCCCAATGAACCAATCAAATTTATTTTAACAGCCATTCATGTTGAACCGAAGTATCCAGCTATTTTAGCGTTTGCCTTCCTGAATCTGGATTAACATCAAACGCTGCGATACTGCTACTGGCAGTGCGAATTACGTCGCGAAATGCACTTTTAAAGTTAAAAGTTGAATAAAAATTGCATACTGCGCAAAGCACGTTTTATATCCGCGACACTGACGTAATTTGCGGAACGCGTATCACTGTTTTAAAAGTACGTGAGATCATACAAATTAGGTGCACTCGCGTGTACTGGCATCATTTTCTGACCCAATGTTTCATTCACCTTAGACCACTAGGAGGGGGGTTTGATGAGATTTTAAATATATATTCGTGTTTTTTTTCTAACTACCCCACCAGCGATTTCTCATTTGTTAACACAACCCACAACAGAAGTGATTTTCCTAATCAACCTTCCACTGTCAGAATCAAATTAGTTTTAAACACAACCTCCTACAGAAGTTTTTTTGAAGTGCTCTCCCCGGGGGGATATATGTTTTACTGGAACAGCGCTAATACAGATCTGGATGATTTTTGTGTTTAAAAGTCCTCTATGCAGATAACTGAATTTTTCATGCACAACCATTCTTCTTCCTTCAGCAACCTTGACATTTGACCTGAAGACCACAAAATCAACAAGCTTCTTTCTTACCAAGGATAAGCCATCCACAATGTTTGATTCAGGTATGTGACGTACAAGTGAAGTTGTGTAGAAATCATTTTTCTTGCGTCAGTGATGTCTTATGTACAAGTGAAGTTGTGTAGAAATCATTTTCTTGCGTCAGTGATGTCTTACCTTTTAACCATGAATAGAGTTCTTCCTTATCCCAGATGCAAGCCATTCACGAAGTTTGGTAACCACAGGTGAAAACTTCAAGTTAATGTGCACAAACCCTGTTTCTTCATTCAGTAATCTTTAAGTTGACACATTGACCCCAAAAAATATGATATAGTTCTTCTTTATCCTAAACTGCAAATAATACAGTATGGTACCATTAAATGGTGCACAACAGTTTTTGTGAGGAAACCATTATCTTTTTTCAGTCATGGTGACCTTCACCTTTCATCTTCAGACCCCAAATTTGGTATGGTTCCTCCATATTCCATGTGTAAACCATCTACTTGAGTGTGTGGACTCAAAATAGATTGCTGGATAGATGGATGAATGGACAACATCGCAACATAATACACTCTGCCTTATGGCCAGCATATTAAAAGATGAAAGGGGACATATTTTTTAAAGGTTATAGGCATACTGGACTTACCATTGTTCCAAATGGAATGGCCCTTGATGCATGATAGTAAATTGCAATGAAGTTGATAAAGAATGCTGTTCCACATACCAAGACAGGAAGTAAAGAGGCACTCAAAAGCATCTGCTTGATCCATACTTTACCTAGGTGCAAACAAGAAAACTATATATGAATCCTGACAAACAGCAATCCAGTCAACTGTTAAGATACAAAAGTGATTTCCTTTCAGCTCTTTCTGAAAACATTTTCTGATTATTTATGCTACAAAATTTCTACCAGAAAATGATCTAAATTAATCCATCTGAATGCCTGCATGTTGATGCTACAAATCATATGACTGCTTTTGCTGTGTACTAGATTACTAAATGTAAAACACCCATCAAATAGTGCTTTTTGAGATGAAATAGATTTTAATAATGTATTACCTGCCATGAATACATGCTGAAGGCATATTGAGCTAAAGGGGTCCTGGGTCATGCTTGCCCAGTAGTTTTTAATAGTGAAAACGGTGCAATTTGATGCATTTTTTTAATACTTTTGGGAGATGCAAATCCTTAATGGAAGTGCATGTTTAGACATTTCTTTTCCCTCTTACCCTCATTCCAATTTGTTTACCACCTATAAAAAATTCTGCTGTTGTGATACAGGCACAAACTATTGATATAGCATCACAAGGAAAAATTTATTTATCTCTTAAGATTGATTGATTAATGCCAAATGGAAAGAAATCATGTGCATCTCTCTACATCTGAATCTGGAAATACTGTGTGAAAGACTGTCCCAACTTTATCAGTGATGGCAAGTGGCAGGTTATTTTCTACCAGAAAGTCTGTAAATACGGTTTCTGCACTGACAGCTGAAGAATCATTTTCAGCCAGAAAAACATGAAGGAAAAAGAAACAAAATGCACCAGTAAAATTTTCTGCAAACTTAAAACAGAGCTACTGCCATGACTCTCTTGAGTAAGTGTATAGCTCCAGTGCTTTTTGAAATTTCCTCGTCTCTCTAAATCTGTTCATCCACACATCGATCCTACACCCTGACTAAAACGCAAACATATATCCAAGTCTAGAGTTTGTCATGCCAAGAAAATAACTGAGCATAATTCTCATAAAATTTGTGCTTTTTCTTTTTTCAACTTGGGTGATGGCATTTTGAAAAAATCCAAGAGTTCACAGGCAAGTAACAACAACTAGACTTGAACAGTGGAAGAGTTATTGATTGATTGGGATATTATGCTGCACTAGCACGGTAAAGCTATATTGCACGACAAAAAGGTTATATGATTTGTTAACTATCAGCAAGTGAAAAAACCCTCACAAAGGCAATGAGATGGCAAGGTTAATATCAAGGTTCCTGATCAATGGGTAATGTAAATGGCAGGTATAAAGGGTAATTAGACAAAAAGACATTTTGGGTGATCGACAGTACACCTGTTGGTTAAAAAATAGAACAATTAATAAAAACAATATGGACTAATGACAAAAAGGATATGGTTATGACCAACAAATATGCAGGAATCACTAAAATAATATATACAGAATCAAGGGATTTCTGCCTGCTCCAAGACCGAGTTTTTCCAAATGGTAAATGCTCCACCTCAAGATAGTGGTCGATGAAATGGTACCCTTTATCTCTGAGAGGGAAAAAAAAGTTTCTAACCTTTTTTCCCCTTTTGATTTGGTAAAATAGAAATGTACAGGCTGAACTGTGCAAAAGGAGCCTATCTTCATCATCCCCTTCAGAGACACAACTAAGACTGAGATTTCACTAGGAACCTGGACAACTGATGGTACTGGATTCTTGGCCAGTAATCAATGCTGGCACCAATTATAGAAAGATTCTTCACTTGGCATCATGAACCTTAGAAGTCATTGCCTTCTAGCCTGAATGATGCAGCTCACAACTCGGACTGAAAATCAAACCTAGCAGATAGATCTTTTGATATGAGCCAGGCGTCATGATGGAGAATTGGACTGTTGAGTAAGAGGGACCCATTGTACTGTGACAGAAGATAATCTCTCCTCAGTGGTCTTCTCTGACACAGTTGCTCCGAGAGAAAGCATTTCTAAGATTCTGTTCAGAGGAACCTGAACTGTCCATAGCTGGGTGAGGAAATTCATTCCCACATAAATGAATTCTGAGAAGAAATCAGATCCTACTTCTGCTGGATGGGGATTAGTCCCAGAGAAGTCATTCTTCCGAGTGAAAGGTCCCTCAGAAGGGCACATTGGAGACCTGCCAACCCTAGCAAGACCTCCTCAATGAGTCGGTCAATATTTTGTCATCAACACACTTAAGAACAAGAGGACCAATTTTCAGGAGTATCTCACACACTAGGCAGCTCATATCAACACTTTTCCACAAATTAAAATCTTATTGCTGTAGCTGGATTATAGTTACTGTGTCTTTTTCCTAATGAAGTCAAATTTTGACACAAGCAAATGGACACATTTTCAACTTGTTTTTGACATACATTTCAGCTGGTTGAAATGCGAAGTGAGCTGAGAAATGCTAAGTCAGTTTAAGTTAAAGTATGTTTCTTTAATGAAACAATATTCTAATAGTAAAGCAATTAGACAACTTCGTTTTGTTCATGATATTTCTCATCCCTTTAACAGATTTTGGCATTCCCCTGCTTTTTCCAAATGGGGAACAAAAAGAATGTCAATAAGGTGATATTTCTGCTCACCTCCCATTTTGGCATATAAGCTGCCTCCAAAGTATCCATTCACAGGTGAAGTTGCTGCATACATAAATATTCCTGTACTCAGAAGGGATCCTCGTCTGAAAAAGCAATGGATTAATGTCAAGTGTGGCCAGAAATGTATCCAGATCTTATAGTACATACCAATACAAGAGTACTGTGAACTGCACATTATTGCCCCTCCCCTATTAATAAGTCCTAAATGTAGACAACTTAAATTTCTGTGAAGAAACCATTTTTCTTTATTCACATGTGACCATGACCTTTTTGAATCTGAAAATGATAGGCTTCTTCTTTAACCTTGATGCAAGCCAGCTGCAATGTTTTGTTTGGGTATGTAATGAAAAGGGTTCCCACACACTAGAAAAAATTTCCAGGTCTTTTCCAAGTTTTTTACTGGACAAAATTCTTTTTGTCATGGTTCACTTGTAACCATTACTGAACAGAATTAATAAACATTTTTGCCTTGAAAACATGCACTTATAAAATCAATGTTGTTTCTATTTAGAAACTCTCCCACAACAAAGTCTGCCAGTAGCTTCCCGTGGGTCGTAGTTCTTATCTGAGTTTTCCCAGGTTCCTCTTCCACCAGTTAAACAGGCTGCCATGTATAGCCTATCTTGCAACAAGAAATGGCATTAACCCAAAAACAACAACATCTGATTCTGACCATGTACTAAACTACAGGATGCATCACTAGAAATCAGTGTAACAATTAAAATACATACACATTTTAACACAATTCATTTAAATTTACATAATAATCTTATCTTTACTCTGCTTAACTGAATATGTTCTTATGAATAAGCTATTGAGAAACAGGATATTTTAAAGTCGACAAGCTACCCTTAAGAAAAATATATCTTCATATAAAAAGAACCAATTTTAGTTTTTGAAGTCCATTTATCTAGGTCTTAGGGAATGTTTTTTTCAAATGCACTCCACCTTGGATGAATGATTGCAACAGATACTCCATCTTCGCATGCCAAGATTTCAATAACCCTATCTACACCTTGGCGGATCGAACAGCTATATTGGTGTTTTGTCCTAGCAACATCTATTGGATCTCATGTGTTGCCTCCCTTAGTATGTAATGACATCTAACCAACAGTGTGATGCACTGTACATCCTCCGAAAACAGTGGTTGCAATTTACCTAAAAAGGATACTTTGTACGTTTAACATCGAAAATATGACTATGTACCAGAAGGAAGCCATTACAGGTGTATTTGAGTGTAAGGTATTTGTGCAAAAACGGACCAACACTGGAAAATTGCTCATTTATCAGTCCATTCAAGTTGTGTGCTCACATTGTCTCGATCACATAAGAACAGTGTTCAAATCTGAACAATCTAATTTTGATTGGATGCAGTGACTTGCTGCCGCATCCAATAAAATTCACAGACCCGAAGCACAGAAATATCTGCTCAATATGCCAATGTGTAAACAATGTATCCCTTAGGGGTGTAAAATTGAGGATAATAAAACTCACAGACCCGAAGCACAGAAATATCTGCTCGATATGCAAAGGTGTAAACAGTGTATCCCCTAGCGGTGCAAAATTGAGGGTTTAAAAAAAAAACCTTGGTGTCAGAACTGGGGGTCAAATAAAAAATGTGGAGGTCAAATATGTACTGATAAACTTTCATCTGACCCATAGTTTTATAGCTTGAAATAGGATATTGCAATTTGCACTACATACTCTCTCTCTCTCTCTCTCTCTCTCTAAAAATACAAATAACCAACACACAATTTACTCGCAAATACACTGTCCATTCAAAAGATAGTTTTATTAGTTCATTTTCCTTTTAGTTTAAAGTCATACTTTTAACAGTCTCCTTATAATTTTTTTTGTAGCAATATTATAGACCAACACATCACATATAAGCCAATACAAAAAGCCAAATAAATCTTTTTAACCAAATAACAGTTAATTTACTGCCTGTCATAAAATGTGTACTATCATCGGTTTCATTGTACTTCGTCCTAAAACACATTTATCCAAAAATCAAAGAGGCTAATGATTCATCTTCTCTTTAATAAGTTACACTTGAACTTTTAGATCTTTCTTTCATTGCAGCAAAGTTAAAAACCAACAAAATCTGCAATGACCTCAACTTTGTAATCCAATAATGGATTTGTTTCTGCAAGTTTACTGATTTCTTTGTTGTGAAAGAATGTCTTGTGTAATAATGTGTTCTACAGATATCTTGTGGTGAACAAGGGCAGATTTTTTAAAATTCTTAAACCCTGTCATGAAAGGATTATTCACTTTTGCAGTCTTCGCAATCACGCAATCAGAAGTCACACCGGTAATCCCAATGGATGTGCCGTATTCCAATCAAATGAATTATTTTCTCCAATTTGCATTGAAGTTAGAGCCACAGTTACTCTTCTGTGTTCTGCTTCTTTCACTTTCATGGCTAATGATTCCTAGTGCACACTGTTTTAATCTGGAGATCACTTTCTAGTGCAACAAGCAGTGAGGTTAAACATCTGGACGACATCTTGCTGAGCTCGATGGAAATTGCGTTGAGTGCTCATGAGATACGGGGAAGCTACTCCGTTGTAACATTACCTACGCTAGTCTGGTTCTCTGTTTTGTATGCTCTGTATAGCGGAGTGCAACGCAGGGAGCATACGAAACAGGGAACCAGACTATGCCTATGCTTGAAGTATACATGATGCCATCCCTCATCCAAAGCATTGGATATTAAATAAATCCTGACTGCATTTTGCAAATCCTTTGCGTAAAAAAACCCCACATGGCAACAAAAAGTGGGTGTCAATTTTCTCAATCGTGTGTCCCTGATACACAAATGTGCATAAAGGGAAACACTGTGTAGATAATGGTTATCGGAACCTTGGTTAGCGAAGATGCAGATACTCATCCATGTCATCACATTTCTCAACAAAGTACAACAATCACAATGCTCTTACTAAACAAGAGTCCCTTGATGGGACTGCTGTTCTACAAACAAATTTTAAGGAATTGAAGACCATTTCTTCCTTTTAACTGCTGAGTGTTCAAACTATCTCTGATATAACATGATTTTCAAAACAGCTGCTCTGGTACATATACTAGATGTCAACTTTGCACATTGTTCATTTAGGACAAAGTTGACATTGAAGTGTTTTGGTGAAAACCCCACATCAAAATGATCATTCATTCAAGGGAGTAGTGACAAGAATTTTAAGACAGGTGTCATGGCAGCCATCTTGAATGTACTACTGGTACCATTTTCGTTTAGGACTTGAAGAAAAAACCATCTTAATGATCATCCCATTCAGGGGGAGTAGTTACATCAAGACTTTTAAGACTATTATCATGGCAGTCATACTGGATGTATGCCTGGCAACATTTTTATTTAGAACCAACTAGGTATCAGAAGAAATCTATTGTTAAAAACCCCATGTTGACAAGAGACGTTACATTTGGAGAGAAGAGACAAGCTTTTCAAGTCCTGACTTTCCATTCAGAATGAGAAGCAATAACAAGATTTATAAAAAAGGCTGCTGTGGGCATCTGATCAGTACCATCTTCACTTGACCAACCAGACATCATAAGAAGTAGTTCAGGTGAGAAAGCAATAACAAACTTGTATTAATGGATGTATGGGGACCATCCCGTAAGCTCTTTCTGGTCAATGACCTGTTGAGCTATAAACCACCGACAACCAGATGCAAGCTTATTATTAAAAGGGTTAATAACCTGCTGTCTTCACTCTGAACATAATATTTTCATGAGCTGAACCAATTTTAGTATAAAGTTTGTGACTGGTGCCTGTTTAAAAAACAAGGTGGATTCCTTCAAGGTATTTTCCGGCGTGACAAGTAGGCAAAAGTAATCGATAGTTAACAGATTAGAGGTTAAGTAATGCTCTGCATCAGAGCCTGTTAAGGGTAGAAAATGCACATGGTTATTATCTAGGTGAGAATCCGCATGTTTTTCACATCAGCAAGTTTCCTTGCACAGCCAATTTTACACAGTCAGTGGTTTTCCTGAGCTCTGCTTACATCTGGTTGGTGCCATAACATCTATTGTATATTGAACGCAGTCATATTCTGCATGGAGAATTAACAGTACATTTCTATACAATTAGCAAGGTCTGATAGCAAGATTCACTGAAAATGCAAATTTGGGTTGTTCAAGTTATTTATGATAAAGCAAAATAAAATTTATTATCACAATACATTTCTGTTAAATTTATGGATCAAAAAGGGAACTGGAGAAGACAACCTTTATTATTTGTATCTAACATTTACCTAGATCAAATGATGCAGACATTTTGGTAGTGTGATACTTAACTGGACTTCTTATCTTTCACATAAAAAACTTTAATGATGTGGAGTGACAATGGGGTAATCAGTCTACTTGACCAATCTGATAGTCTAAGCACTTGGACTGACTATACAAATATATTTCAGGCAAGCACCAAATGATCCATGCAGCAATGTATCTCAATTGACTGAAGAGTTCCACAATCTCCGGAAAATCTGGTAACTCGATAATTTAACTTGTGATCAAATCTTTCAGGTACTCAATTATGTACTTTCTTCTGTCATGATGTAGCAACTAAAGATTTTTTCCCAACTTTCATCAATATTTGCAAAATTTAAGCACTTTCATGGTCATGAACAAACGTATTCCTTCCCTTCAGACTTATTGTCTTTCCCACTAGCATGGAAACCTCGACCCTGATCTTTTGTCTTTTGGGTCCGAAACTGATTGGGATTTTCCTTACCCCATGGGCAAGCTATCCACAAAGAGTGGTAACTGAAGATGCTGAACAACTCGAGTTATTGTGCAAAAACATTTCTTTCAGCTTGTTTCAATCAGTTACCTTGATCTAAAGGCTTTGGAACCTGAAATCTGAAGGGTTATTCTTTACTGCAAGTACAAGCCATCTACAGAGTTTGATAATTGTAGCTGGTTGACAACTGAAGTTACTAGTGCAGAACCCAAATTAGGAATGGGCTGATATTATAAGATACAACACTCCAAACAAAGTTAAACATGAAAAGGATACATTTTGTATTCAATCACTCGAGGGTGAAAAGTCACATTGACCTACATGTGGCATTGTGGTGTTGCACTCTAGCTAAGTGCACTAAATACAAAGTTTCATGACCATATAAGCAACTGCATCCCCCGAACTGACCTAAATGTAAAAAGCATATGTGACAAATGAAACATAAAAAGTAGGTCCCAGTGACCTACTTTTCATGTAATGGCATAGAAGTCTTCAGGATGAAAGTACACATCTATTTTCAAAACTACTACCAAGTGTCCCAGAAACTGATCTGAATGAAAAATGTGTACATGTTCATTAAGCATGAAAAATCACATTGACAAACTTTTAGTATGTGCAATACTCCGACTGCATGCATAACTGATGAGGCAAAAAGGATCTGATATACCGACTTAAAAGGGTCATATGCAAATGCCAGCACTGAGAAAAACTATGACACCAGAGGTATAGCTTAAACTTTCTGGTGAGCTAAAGGTCTGATAAAAGCATCAATACCCATGTGATAGATCCTATGCTGATACAAAGGAAAATACAGCTATTTTGAAAAAAATAAATTATATACTGCTGAGCTTGTCAACTCTATATAAATATTTACTGCAACTGGATGGAGCTTTCATCTAAAGGCTTCAAAAGGAAACACTGTTAACCCCAAGAAGGCGAATACATCATTCAACAAGCATGCAGCTGCGGTAACTCAGCTGAAATACCAGCCTGGGTTGACTGCCTCAGTGTTTCTTTTAGGAATGGCTCCTAGCTCCCATTTTCTCAGCACGATATAGCCAATAATGTGTTCAAAGTACAGCAATTAAAGTAATCAAAACAATCACCTATTTTAAATGGCCTCATTACTAAGGCCTCTTTCACCAGTTTTTAGAAGAAATCAACCTGCAATGACTATTCTGCAGTATAGTACCAGCTCTCATTCAGACAGAAGTTAAATTCACACAAAAAAAATGTCAGAAATCAGGGTTCATTAAATATCATCACTACAAGAACTGGTACATAATTTAATATTTGATTAGTTCGCAGCTTTGGCATAATTATTTATTTTTCAATTCAGGTTTAGTACTCACTCTGTATAGAGTTCCCCAATCATGGAAAAGATAATACAACAAAGAGACACGACAGAAATGTGGTAGCCTGTGCCAATGAGAGCTGAGAAGAGCATTGGGTGAGATGCAGGTCTGAATACGTCCCCATGGACTTGTTTCCAACCATACTCATCTCCGAGATCCTTTTCCTGTAAAATTTAACAACATTCAATGTATTAAAAATCAAATCTTGAAATAACCAAAAGAACAACAACAACTTCAACTAATGCTGCAACTGAAGAAAGTAACTTCTCTACAAAATCAACAACACAATCATATAACAAGTTTTCATTTACACTATACAATAAACCCTTATAACATTCATTTTTTAGTCTGCAATAAAGTGACATCTGAAAGCAAACGGCAATAAAATTTACAAGTGAGAAGGGAGAGATGGTTGGAAACTACATGTCTATCTGTTAAGCACACCCCACCAATATTTATTTCGCTATAAAAATTTCCAATTCCAAGGATGTGGGTCCCAAAATTTTAGTGTTGGAACCATCCCTTAAGTATTTAGCAAGGTCTGGGGATAAAATTCATCACAAAGGCATGTTGGTGGTGGCATATCCTAGTGAGAACTACCAAGTAATAGGCAAAGACTTATCACAATACATTTTTATTAACTTTACCTATGGATAGGGGAATAAGGTAAGAAAAACTTAATTATTTTTCTCTTACGAATACCAAAATCAAACTTTGCAGCCATGTTTGCATTTTGTGACACTAGACTGGTCTTCATAATTTTTACACAAAGATATTTGTATTCTGCAAACAAAGAGGTAATGAGTCTACTTGACTAATCCAATCATATGAGCACTTGGAATGACTATGCAAATGTTTAGGGCAAGCATCCAAATGATAAATTACAGCAATTGTATCACATCTGACTAAGAGTTCAGCAAACTCCAAGAATTAAGGTAAGAACTCAATAAATTTAACCTCGAATCTGTTTGATTATGTCTCAATTACCGATTTTTTTCGGATCAAGTGGCAGCTGAAAATTCCTTTTTCTGTGGCTTTTTGGTCAATATTTGCACAATTAAAGAGCTCTTCCTGGTCAGGAACCTATTCTTTCTCCACATTATTTCCCAATATTCCGGTAACATAGGAATCCGCTATGAATCAATGTTATCTCTCTATTGTTGACTGCAAAGTTTTCTGTACTATAAGACTGGCATCTTTTTAAGTCACAAGACTTATTTTACGACACTGACCTCTGTATCATATGTCCATCACTTAAGAGTGACTCTTCAAGCATAGCTAAGACTATGCATGCACAGTATTGAGAGCAACTGTGATAATATGTATCAAATGAAAGTTCAACTCAGCTGCAACTTCTAGAAATCAACTTATGTACAGTAGTTATCAGCAAGATAAGCGTCACTACTGGTAACTCAGCTTTCTCAGAAAAGGATTAAAGATCCTCCTTGCCATCTCACCTTTCCAAATTGTTATGGCTTCTTCAAAGAGAAGTCCTTAAAGTCTGGGCCTTCAATTTTGACAGTAAGAAGGCTCTGAAGACTTTTTTTTTAAAACAGTCTATAGCAAATTTTGGACTCTAATCCTTTCAGTCTTCTATGTTTATAGGAAGAACAAATCCTAGTGCTGTTAATTTCAACGGATTTAGAATCCTGTCTGAGTGGTATTTGTGCAGGAGACTCCAAAGTACATTACAGATGTCTCTTGGTTAAGCTGCATTTACAACTAGGTTGCTCATCTTAAAACAATCTGCTTTGGTTTTTTTCAGCTTCAACAAGTGGTTCAGATTTAACCTCTCATGTGTTACATCAACCCTAAAGCTGTTCAATAGTACATCTAGCTTGTCATCCAGCCTTATACCCCAAGTTCCAAACACTGACAAAACTGACACCTGATCATGTGGAAATCTGGACAGGACAGTATTAGAGTATGAAAAACTGCTCTTTGATATTTGCAAAATGTTTCTCATAGTTAAGCAAAGCTGTATTTGATACACCCTTGTGAACATGTCTTTTTGAATTCTTTAGCCAGATCACTCCTTAGATGAAACAGATGAGTATTAGGATCTTTTCCCATTTCACCCGATTTTACCTTCTCCAAGTCACTAAAGCACCTGTTGATAAATGTTATCAGCAACAGCAAAATCCAGACCTTTCTTTTGAAAGACTAAACTTAATCTAGTTGCAACTGCAACAAAAAAGTTATAACAAGATTTTCAAGATGGCTGCCATGGTGGTCTGACTGCATTTTACATCAGCACAGGACCAACAAGACAATGCAAGAAGTCTTCTGATGAAAACCCCATAACAATTTGACCATTGAGGAGGAGTAGTGACAACAAAGTTTACAAATGAAAATGGTGCTGATCTCATATAAATCTGGCCAACCACATCAGCCATCTTAATGATCTTTTTATTACTACTCTAAAGTTGCTAAAATTGGTCATAATGAAAATGGTGCCAATATGAAATCTTGCTTGGCCATCATGACAGCCATCTTGAAAATCTTGTTACTGCTACTTCTCCAAAGCAGAAAACCATGTCAACACTGGGTTTTCACATGATGACTTCTTATGGTCTGTGGATGGTCATAAATGAAAATGGACATTCAATATGGCCACCATGCAGCCATCTTGAGAAGATTTTATCAGAGAAATTCAAAATGGGCAGTATGGCAGCCATAATGGATATCAAAGTGGCATCATTTTCATTTAAGAGCACCTAGACCTTGAGACAAATGTGTAGTTTCATGAGTATTAAGAACAAACTTGTGCTAATGGATGTACAGATGACAGACAACAGGCCATCATATAAACTCACCTGGTCTTTATCCAGCAGAGCTAGAATCAGATCTATTCACATCAATGTACAAAATTCATAAAGCCATTTTTTCAATTTGCGCTATAATGATGGTTCTATCAAATTGCAAAGGGCCATTATCAAAATCTGTGTGCCAATCATCAAAGAGTGTGTCCAAGATTGAACTCTGAATCTGATAATGTGTAAAGTTAGCTCTTTTTATCATTACAAAGTGACAATGTTTCAAACAAAAATATTTTGTTAAAGAAAACCTTAGATGGCACTGACCATGTCATCCATGTCATCCTCTTTGCTGTAACGAGCATAGTCCTTGCGGAGTGTCCTCATCAGGATCATGCTAACGAGCCCAACCAGGAAAATCACCATCATGAAGGAGTTGAAGATACTGAACCAGTGGATCTACACAAGAGAAACTACAGCTGTCAATGCTGTCAACCAACCAGGTTCCCCCACCCCACTTTTTGAAACAAAAATTTCCATGTATTTTCTGGGGGTTTTCCTGGAAAAAGTCATTGTTAAGTTTCACTCATGAACATTACTTAACAGAATTAACAAACATTTTGGTTTAGAAAACACATTTTTAAAATCAAGAACTATTCCTAATTTGAGACTCTCATAGAGCATCTGATTTATACATATGACCAATACTAAACCACAGAATGTATCACTAGAAACAAATACAACAATGAAAATGCATATAAACTGCAGTAACTCTTTTTAATTTACAGAATAAAAATGTTAACTTTCCTCTGCTTAACTGTGTATGTTCTCTGAAGAAGGTTTGCTAGAAAAGGGTTATTTTAAATAGTGACCTGCCATTGTCAAAGACTCCCAGAACCTGGGATTCTGCACTGAAAATTAGCTGAATAGTCAAAAGATTTCAATGTATGTAGCAAGGTCTAGTAGTAAAATTCATATCAAAAAAGATAAGTTGGGATTGTTGAAGGTTACAACTGATGAAAATGCTTAATGCTGTGTGTGAACTGCCAAATAATATGTAAAGATTTATCAATACATTGTTAATAAATTTACAATGGGGAACTGGAAAAAACAAGTTTCTCATTTTTCTCTCAAATATTTACAAAGATCACACATCACAGACAACATGTCACTATAGTGTGATGCTAGACTGATTTTCTCATCTTCCACAATAGAAAAGATTATGGAGAGGACAAAGGGCTAACCAGTCTACTTGACTGATCCAATCACTTGAGCACTTGGACTGACTATACAACTATGTTAAGGGCAAGTACCCAAGTGATTCATATAGCAACTCTATCTCCACTGATTGAAGAGTTCTGAAACCTTCAAAACTTATGGTAAGAGCATAATAAATGTAACTCTAATTCAGTTCAATTACACATCAATTATGTATTTTTTCTGTCATCAAGCGGCACTGAAAATTCGTTTTTGCCCCCCAGACTTTCATTAATATTTGCTAATTTTAATGCCAACAAACCTATTCTTTCTCATGACCATCTCCAAATTACATAGTAGATTGGGAACCCTGGCCAATACACTCATCACATCCACAGACAATAACTACCCTATGGGTCAAGAACTTAAAAAATAATTCTATGATTCTTGATCGAAGCAGATATTTAGGTAACATTACAAACAAAACCAATCTTTGCTCTCGTGCCCATTCTAGCTAATTAAAAGTTTTGAACATCCTTTGTAAAGTAGAGTCTTAAGAGATTGCTCTTGAAATTCATTGAGATTCTGTGGTGTGAATCAAACACAAGCCATAAACATGTACTGATCTATCCATAAAATGAAGAAATATGGATCCCAATGAATCCAAGCTGAAACTGGGTCCCTGTGAGGTCTCCAGTTTGCTAGCAGCAGAACTGGTTATGTCTCATATGAAGTCTTCCTAGGGGAACTAGAACTGCTGTTTTCATGGTCCCCAGGTGAGGTTCTGGTGAGCAGACATTGAATTCTTGAACACTTTTTTTGTAAGAAAACAGTGTGTAATCCTGCTGGGAGAAAATTCACAACTACGCAAGTGAAATTCTCAGAAGGAATCAGTTATTACTTCTCCTGATTGGGGATTAACCCTATACAAGTCACTGTCTTCCAAAAGTGACAGGTCTTGTAATAAGACACATTTGAGAACACTGTGTATCACAGTCACCAAAATACTGATCATGAGCACCCCCAATGATCAAGTGAGCTGCTTTTATTCCATCGCCTTGGTAAAGGCTTTGGGCAAGCAAAATAGGCATAGGAGTGACCCAAAAATGAAAGACTTCCTTACCTAGACAGAAAACAGCAGGAATTTCCTTTGGGACGGAAAGATAGGCATGTGTAGATATGTATCCCGAAAGTCTATGGAGACTAATTGTGTGGCATTCCTTCAATCTCCAAGATAAAGTGATCTTCCTGAATAAAGATTTTTATTGGGGGAAAAAAATGATAAGGTGGTGAAAAGTGGCCTAGTCTGGCACCTACAAGAATGTTTGGAAGTCGGGAACTTGGCATGAGAGGAAGCGACTCCCTAAGACTGACCACCTCCCTCATTAGCAAGTCCACATACCTTGTAACTAGCCACTGAAACAAGGGGCCAAAGGGTAGAAGTAGGGGCTGACCAACCCATCTGCCATCTAGCCTTGTGTCAATTCTATGATATGATCTTTACCGTAACCAAGTGGGGAAGCAGCAGAAATCAGATTTTCTCTGAATCATAAGCTGGAGAGAATAATATTGTTTAAGCCTGCCTAACCTGAATGGTGGGGTGGAGATGGGAACACGAGATCATAAATGTGATACCCAATCATGACTTCCAGAAACTCCTTAAGTCCACCAGAACTGACAGTTCATTGTCCCGTCTCTACTGATGGGGCATTATAGGAGTATTTGCTTACTTCTCCCTTTGAAGATGGGGATAGGCAAACCATTTTTGATGCAAATGAGTGGCAGCTCATCTCCTTCAGTAATGAAGCGGAAGAGGGGATTGGGAAGACCTATCACCTGTCCAGACTGCCAACCAATGCAGGAAAGTGCCATGATTTATCACTGAGAGAGGTGAACTAGTGACTATCTTGAACTGTGAAGAGCCACTTATCCCTCCCAGTATCGGTGTGCTGGTGACACCCTCACATCAGGATGTGCCACTAATCCCTATCAGGATTGACAGGCTTGTGACTTTTTTCAACCAGAACATGCCACCAAAGCCATGAGGGAGCTGGCAGATTTCTTGGACCAGAAATATGCTTCAGATCACTTCCAAGATAAACTGGCTGGTGACTTCCACATACCAGGAGTGCCACTAATACCTCCTGTGACTGGCGCTGGAAACTTCCTTACACCAAAAATGACACTGATAAATCCTGGGATCGGCATGCCAGCAACTTCCTTATATCAAGAAATGTCACTGAACCATCCCTGGAATAAGGAGGTCCACCAAATAGAAAGAGGTGACAGCTCCCTTCCTCCAGCCTCAATAGAAGCAGTGGCTCTCTATTAGATTAATGACCTCCTCTGACCACACGGCAGAAGGACATTTAACCATGACCATACACTTAGTACAAGCCAAGCAGGTGAGATGCGTGTCCCAAGAATCCTTTTAAAGGTCACATTTGCTATAAACTTGCCCGAAGAAGATCATATAAAGGAACAAATCACAGAAGAAAATTATCCAGGGTAATACCTACCCTAATACCAGTACCGACAATGGGGATACAATTACGAAAACACTGCTAAACTAGCATGTGTACAAAAATCAACAAAATGACAAATACCTTTAAATGTAAAAAAATTATCAGACCTATCAAGAAAAAGTTAATTGCTATACAAATATGGGTATCAGACCTGCCAACCCTAATAAGATCATCTCAGTAAGGCAGCCGATTTTTTCTGTAAGTTTTTAGCAAGGTACAACAAAATATCATGTACTGCTATTGTCAAGTTGGAAAACATGTATTTCATAGTTCGATATTCCAAACTGATGTATCGACAGAAAGCATTATGTTCATCTGAGTTTGTAAAGTACAAGTACACCTTATTAACCTCTAGTACAGTTGCACAAACTTCAGTTTTAAACCCTATGCAGCTCAATGACTTGCTGCTATCTCTCGACTTGACGCAAGTCTTGGAATTTTTTTCTTCAGTTCATATGATGGCAATCATATCTCCCGCCATGTGAAATACTCAAATCGACACGTAATGTCCAAATAAACGTAGTTGTGTCCCTTCCTGATTTTATTCAGAACAACATGAATATTCCTTTTTTATTCTTCTGTACTGACTATTAAACTTTTTTCAGAGGCTTATTTTCCTTATGGCTTTAACATGTATCAGTAGCTGAACGCCATTAAAAAAAATATTATATAATCAACAATTTGATCATGCAGACGCTTTGCCTGGAAAAATGTCCAGTTTAAAACATCTGAGGTACAACTAAAAAGCTAGTCTGGTTCTCCAGCTAATTCCACTAAAGCTAATGTGAAACCAGGTTCCAAATCAAACACAGACGAGCCAATTATCTGTATTTACCGCAACAATCGTATTTCTGTAGTTTGCCTTTTATTCCATGAGTCCATATTTTAAGGGTAATTTTCAAAAGACTTACAGCAAAATCGTAAGGGTTGTATGGCAAAAGACATCATATGACAAAAGACAATTAGCAAAATTCTTGAACGCCCTACAATGTGTTAAACTGCACAAAGTCCCAGGAAAGAATGGACAGCATTCAGGAAGGGAACTATGCCTACCTTTGTTCTAAGGCATACAACTACTAACTGAAGAAGAGAATTCACCTTGAACATGGAACTAGTGCCAGTTAAAGTGAAAGTAATAAAAACAGTTAACATATTATTGCCATTAAAATAAGTTTTCCACCTGGTACCTAAGGGAACCACGCCATTGCTACGGGAAGCCAATCAAGATAAAAGTTTCACAGCACATTTCATATGAAAATTTTACATATTTCATCAAAAATGCCAAAGATGATATCCACAAAAAGTCAAAAGTAGCCTTTTCCTTAACTATGGATGCCACACTGCTAAGGGAGCCTACTTGAAGATCATGTTTATTGAACATTAAGCATGGCTTGAGGAACATTCCTAGTAAGTATAATTTAAATTATACTTATTTAAATTGGCCAAGTGGATGTAGAGAAGCTGAAAACAGCAATTTGGAGAGACAACATGATCAACTAATAACAGTATGTAATAATATGAATTCAACTTTCTTCGTGGATACCAATTTTCACAGATGTTCTTACTCTACAAACCACAAATTTGAAGACTGATTTAATCTCCAACCTCTTTTATAACGATGTGCCCTATGCCTTCTCTAGATGTGCCTTGCTCTGTCTTTGGTGAAAACCTACCCACCTTGATGGCTGTTCTCTCTTTTAATTCATCTGAGGTTTAAAATAAGACGTATGATAATGTTCAACATGTACATTCTGGGCATTGTTATGTGTAGGCTCGTACAAATGTAACAAAAGAAAAGAGTGAAGTCAACAAGCTTTGTAAATTTTAACAAAATTATTTATTTCCCTAGAAAACAATGTGAATATAATCCAAAATTTAATCCTACAATTGAAAAATATAAGTCCTATCACTAAACAGTTCTAATTGAATCCAGGTTCGAATCTCGATGACGTTCCAATATGGAGGCGATGACGTCAGATAAGGTTGTTGTACTGGTGGCAATAGATCCTCGATTGAATCACAGTTTATAATGTTTCCGTTTAGAACTCCAGAATAAATTTCCACTGAATGTCTTTCTCCCAGAACTTTAATAAATATGAAGCACTTGTGTAGTTTTCTAGAGAATGAATTATTAAATTCCAAAAAGAAGAGGAACTTCAAAACAATCTGGTAACTACAATAATAACCTCTTGAGCCCTCAAGGTTTAAAATACAACTCAATAGATCTAGTAGAAAATGGCCATCTTAAGCCTCAATTTTAGATCACATGGTAGCTCACGTGACAGGCGACATGACCGCTAATTTGAACAGCGCAATAAAATAATGTCATTTATCACTTATGCAAGAATAGCCCTTAGAATCAAATTCTCACACTGGAAATTAAATAAAAGAAAGGCTGTTACAATTCAGCTAACACATGGGCCGAAAATGACCTTGGTAATAGCCAATCGTATTCACCCAATGTTTACAAGATCTACGAACTAATATGAGCTAAAAATAGTGCTTAAACAACGGTTACATTCTAATTGGGTCAAGCCAATTTTCTGAAAAGAGACTCAAATCCAATGAAAATTATTACAATAAAATGTAATGAAACAAAATTAAAATAAAAAAGAATTTAAAACTAACACACAAGGAATTAAATTACATATACGTAACAGCATCAACTTCGCATCATTAACCTCTACTTTTTCAACTGCAGCGCAAAGTATCATCTTAAGTGTCACAATGTAGTGTTTACAAATGCCCCAACAGGCAACAGCAACCTGCCCTGACTAGTGGTCTGGGAATAAAATCGGTATTCCATGTTTCAGGACAAAAGGACATCCATTTTCACCACAAGACACATCTAGAAATTTCAGGCATCATTAAAAATTTATTTTGTTTCCCCAACCACATATACTGAAAACCAAGAAAACAAATGAATTCAATGTAGTCAACTTGATCTTTTCAATTTGGATCCACAGACAAATAGATAACCTTTCCCTAGGAAAGGATAATTGTCATGTTATTATTCATAAATTCACAAATAAGGCATACTTACCCTGTGTTGGAAAAAATTTGGATCCAGGTATTTGTCAAATCTTTTGCTGTATGGAATGCTGGATTCATGGAATTTAACCTGAAAAATAATTAATACACATTACAAATTACTAACCAAAATAATTGTTGCACATTACAAGTTACTAACTACTAGTTTCTGAAGTCTCAAAATTTATGGTAAACTTGTAATTTATGAAAAATATCATCAATTAGCCCGTGTAATAAGGTTATTCATACTAAGTAGTATATTAATTCTGTTAAGTGTTAGACTAGTTCAGGAGTCTCAAACATGCAGCCCATGGAGTAATTTCCTGTGGCCTGCAACAACACCCAGAATTTGTAAAAAAATAAATAATGCAATTTTCTTTTTCATCGGTGATGCAGCTCTCAGGCCAATGTACTAGATCACATGTGGTGGTGATTAGAGTTTGAGACCCCTGGACTAGTTCATCATCTATGCTCAGTGGTCTCGCTAGGATTTTAAAACTGCGAGTCCAGAACTCCCATTTTGGTAAAAATAGGAGTCCCAGCAGCAAAAGTCGCAGTCCCCTCCCAGAGGTGAACTTTGTAGATTAGAAGAACTATGGGTTGCCACTGAGTCTGATTTCCAAATTCTTTATAACACTGACATATAGCTCTTGTTTGTCCATCAGAGTGCAACTGAATTTTCAGTTTTGTCAATCCAAGGAAAGGTCGTATTCCAAACATTAAGTCAGGCATCACACACTTCCTTACACATATCAGTTCAAGCAACTTAAGCACTCTTCTGAATCTCATTACAATCTTCATCAGTTTGCAGTTTAACCCTAAAATCCAAACTGGCAAATGGCATTTTATCCAAGTCTCAATATGTCTTGTTTTTGAGGTCACATGCACCACTTGTTCAGCTACACTTGGAAATTAACACAATAATGAAAGTGCAAGTTGTTTATTTGATGTACTCTTATAAATAACCATGTAGATCTCTTGGTCTTTCTGCCTCTACATTCGATCACTGTAAATATAACATTTTACCACCCAGCAGCCAGTCAAAGTCTTTGAACTTGAACCCCAGCTATTGCATCATGTTCACTTGATGTACTCTTATAAATGACCATATGTACATCTCTGGGTCTTTCTACCTTGAATTCAATCATTGTGAATATCAGCACAATTTCCCACCCAGCAGCTACTCAGTCTTTGAACTTGCTGCCCAGCTACTGCTACACTGTTCTTTTAATGTACTCTTCTAATAGCAACATGCTCATCTGGGGGTTTGTCAGACACTGAATTCTGTCATTGTAAATATCAGCACAGCTAACTGATCAACACATTTTCCCACTCAGCAGGTGGCTAAAGCAAGTCTGGCAAGTCTTTGAATTTTGCCACTCATCTATTACATGTATATAGAGGACTCCCACCTAAGTGATTTTCTGCGTCCCAGTTAACAAATCTGTGTCCAAATATGCATGATTAAGCATTTCCTAGACCTCTCTATGCTCATTAATAATTTAACAAGATGACCAAGCAGGCTTATGCAGTAATGTAAGAACACAAGCTATGTCAACTGTCACCCAAATTTTATATTAAGTCATTTGAACCTATTTACCTACTGATTGACAAAAATATTTCAAAGACAAAGGCATAATTAATATGCAGTCTTTTCCTCATAATCAAAGTTATCCAACCTATTCAGAAAGTTTATAGATGAAGCTTTGATGTTTGGTCTATGGAGTCACATAGCTTTCTTATGAAATGAAATTATAATTCACAGGAATGTGCATGTGCGTGTTTTAAGGCCACATGTTTTCTTGACTTCTTGGTAATTAAATTTTTAAAGTATTGCAGGATACTTGATGTTTTTTCAATTAAAGCTAGAAGTATTAAATAAAGAACATTTTAAAAATAATATTAGAGTAACGAAATGCCAAAAAATAATGCACAACATGTGTGATAGCTTATACATGACAAATGTTTTAGACACTTTACCATGGTAATCTAGCAACTGTTGAACTCACAAAACATATCAAACTTGCTTTAAACTATTTAACAATTTTTGTGGCAATTTTTTTTCTCCAAATATTTGGCAATTATTTTTTATATAAATTTGGACATTATTTTTACAAGAAATAAGATTTTTATTGACACTAAGTCTACTTCAGTCCTCTGGGAATGATGACAGTACTGTTCCTCCTTCTCTGAAGTGTTAGATTCAATCTCCATCTGTTTATTACCTACCATCAGAGGGGGCCTACCATTAACATTAGAGTCACCTTTGTCCGAGACCCCACTGACCTAGACAAAGAGAATCCAGAAAACTCAGAAGAAGATACCTCCCCTTGCAAGTCACGAGACTTTCTACTAGATCCCAAGTTTCATCTGGCCAAAGGCTGCAAAAATGACTGCCTTCTGACCTTTCACGAGTGCAAGATAAACAGGTGGGGTGTGTATCCCATGGGGCTTTGTGGACAATATTTCAACTGTCAGAAGTGGACACGTGTATCAGAATGCAATAATGTTAATTTTTATTCTAGTCCACCAATTGCTAACTGGAGAGTGGGCATAATCTCCTGGAACTGGACACCAACGCCAGGAGAAGACATATCAATGCAATAATAGCAGGTAATGTATTACTGCCATTAAGATATGTAGATCTAACTTATTATCAAACTCATGCGAGATTTTGAGCATACATTACAAGTACAGAGTGATAACATTCTCAACCAATCAGATACAAAACTGCCTCATAAATGTGCTCTTTACTGAACTCATCCAAGAACTTGATAAAAACCCATATTTTAACTTTGATCAAACTGCAGGGCCTTCCATCAGATTTAAAGCTGGAGGGTCATTTGCCAAAGTAGGCAGAGGGTTTGGAGGATTTCCCCCAACAGGAATACAGGTTATTTTCTTTTTTAAAGTAGCCAGATGTAAAGTAAAATTTGCCAGATAGATCACCTGGCTCTTGGCTGATAATGAAAGCCCTGGTATTTGATCAGAAATGTGGCATCCAGAATGGCAACAAGCTCAGCCAATCCAATTCAAGAACATCTCATCTGTGTGCATCTCACCCCTATGTGAATTTGTCTGAGATGTTGATGATATAAACCTACATACCAAGTTTGATCTTTGATCAAACTTGAATCAAAAAATATGGCCTCCAGAGTGGTAACCAAGTATTTCAAGTTGGATGATGTATGGACAACTGACAAGGGTCATGCCATAAACACTCGGTCTGGTGGCCATGTTGGCTAAAAAGCTGGCATTTTAGTTTGTAAGTAAATATGCTGTTCTTCAGTAAATATGTTAAACACAGCATAGCCAATCCTGTGTATCAATGAAACCAACTTACATGAGGCCGAAGTGGTTCAGATATTGCTTGCTTAGGTAGTTTACAATTAACAGCTTGTGAATGCAAATTTCACACATATACTGCCAGTGTAGAGGGGTCAGATATGCATGAAGTACATAGCTGCTACACTGTCTAATGAGGTTGGGGTGATTTATCTTTTGTTCACAAGAATATTTCTCTGCATAAAAAGGACAACCAGCATTTTCCCATGGATCTCTACCATCTCTGGAGACTTGGCTGTAATTCATAACTTATAAACTGTTTCTTAGCCCCAAACCTTAATTTATATACTTACCTGGCATTGCAAAGAGAGTTAATTTGTGCATTTGGTACTTATTTGATGGCATAACAGTATCATTTATATAAAACTGATCCATCAGGATATTTTTACTGGAAGCAATAAACCATGCTGAAACACTTCAGACATAAAAGATCTCATACCCATAAATAATAAAGTCCCCTGAACTTGTAGAAGTTTTGGACAATGGAGATTTGAATGCATCAGTAATAACCACTACCCCTACACTCCTATATCCCACCACCACCAACTGAAATAAACTTTTCATCTGCCTTACTACAGATGCAGTCTATTTTTATGGACCCCATCGCTCTGAAGTTACTAAGCAAGATGTGTTCTTCCATATTTCATTGTCTTCTATTTAAATCTGTGCTGTTTGAAGCACTGAACTAAATAGGAATTTTAATTTGTATAAGGTGATATTTTGCACTTACCTCATAGGAAAAAGCCAGGTCAATTTTTGGCTGTAGTTTTACTTTCACATCACTGGTCAAGTTGACATCTACAAGCTGCTTTCCATTGTAACCAATGTCAAACTTCTTGTGTGTCCAAATGAAGTATCCTTCACCTTCCTCTGCAATCTCTCCAACAATCCCTGAAATGAAATATCTGTACTCTTAATCCAGGTTCCAAATGTCATACTTTGTCAAATCTTATCAAAATTATATCTTTTTTGGTTTCACTGTTTTATCTTGTTTAGAATATGCATATGACTTGAAGTGTAAAATGCAAGGTATGTTCTTGCTTCGTAAGAATTCTCATAGCAACTAAAAGTTGGGGGGGGGATACCTTTCAATATCTTCAAGTGAAGGACCACTGAAAAGCTTTTGGTATCACCCGTTTCCACTATTTTTCTTCCAAAACTAAGTCACTTCATTTCAAATTATTTCATCAGTGGTACAGTCTAGGGTAAAATGATTTGGGCAAGCAGAATTTATTTTCTGCTTCATTAACTAAACACAAAGTTGCCAATCAGCAAGAAATCAAGTTTAATTTTCCTGAAAGTAATCCAGAAAAATTTAATGGATTTGGTTCATTTTTTGTTTTGAATTTCAGAATGTGATGTGAACTAGTATAAAATACATGCTCTATTTTTTCTGAGCAAATATGTTATATGCTTTTGGGTGTCAAGTGAACATAAGAGACTGTTAAATATTTGACACAAAAATTGCAGTTTTATATTCTGTTTCTACAAAAGCTGGTAAGATAAAATAAAATCATACAAACTTTCTGTTTAATTGTCTTCATTTAGCTCATTAAATGTTCAACACAGAAAAATATGAAAAGCAAGCATTAGTGTTCCAGCTAGAATTGAAAACAGAGGCAGCCTAAGGATGGTTAAACAAAACACAGGCCCAAGAGGTAGCAATCAGACCTCACTGCTTTAATCCTCAAGAATGAAAAATCCTGAATAATCCACCAAGAATAGTGGGTATTGAAATATCAGCAGATCCCTTTACAGCGAGGAAAAGACATTTCCTCCCCCTTATTTTCCTTTTAGAAGAGGCCAAACAGAACCTTAATGCCCTAACAGGGCACATAAGCCAATACTGTTCATCACCAGCACAGATATGACAGAGACTGGGTGGAGCTACCAAAGGTAGATGGTTTTTGGCTAAGAAACCTGGCTGGCAGTGTAGAGATACAGTCTCACAATTGCCACTGAACTTCAGACAACCTTGTTCAATACAAAGGGCATGAAGCTCACTCCTTCATCTCATGGACACTGGGTTTGGAAAAGGGGTTGTTCCTCCATTGCAGGAGGGCATGCACCACTCTTGCACAATACTAAAGTATAAGAGGTAGAAAAAGAAAGTCATGACCATTTCTTTTCTCTTTTTTTATGTGGCAAATAGAACCCAGTGAAAACCCTAAGCTGATATGACTTTCTATTTAGGAGGAATAGCAATAATAAAATTTTAAAGATGGGGCTGCTGCAGTAGCCATATTGGATGTCAGATCAGCACAATTTTCATTTAGGAGTAACTTGACATCATGAGAAGTCTTTTAGTCAAAAGCCCAATGTTGTTATGACTATTCATTCAGCTGGAGCAGTAATAACAAGATTTTTATGATGGCTACTGTGGTGGCTATATTGGATGTGCAAGCAGTACAATTTTCATTTTGGGAAACAACACAAGAAATCTGGTTAAAATCCCACATGCTAATGATTTTCCGTTCAATTCCATTTCAATTAAGACCAACAAAACACAATAAGTCCCATAATGAAACCCTGATGCTTAAGTGACCATCCACATTGAAGGAGTAGTGATAATGAGTTACAATGTGGCCACTATGTCTGCCGTGTCGATCTCCAAGTGGAACCGTTTTCACTGCTGACCAACTAAAAAGCCCCAAATAGCTGCTCCCAGGATTTTGTCAAAAGGGGGATCCCCATCTCGATCACATAAAAGAGGGGGGGATAACAAAAATGAGGGGATAGGAGGAAACAGCCAAAGTTCAATATTTACATAACACTTTAATATGCATTTCCCTTTTTTCCTGACCCACTCTGTAAGACCCCAACTGAAATCAAAATTCTTAGAAAATGCTGCTTCTAGTTGTATAAGAATGAATATGTTCGTTGTTTCTCAGCTTAATCTGTTTCTTACCTGTGCATATTGTTGTTGTACTGAGACACCCCTTTCACAGCTAACAGGTATTGTCTTTTGGATAATTCTGCTTCAAAATATGATGTTGCATTAACATATGCTCTGCCCAAGTTTAACTTTCTTGAATTAACAATCTACTGACTACTGGAGATATCTCCATTAACAGCAATGACTATGCCAGATTTACTATTCCATAATGCTGTAAGTTTATTACTGCCAGTCTACTTGTTTAACAGGTATTTTGATAAAATAAATATCTTTACTTTTTAATTTCATTTTTATATTTATTGGTTACTGCATCTGTATGGGAAAATATGAACGAGTTTTTTGGATGGTTATACTGCATGACCTTGGGAGTGCAGTATATCCATCCGACAAAACGAGTTCATATTTTCCCATACAAATGCAGTAACCTTTTTATTATATGCTCATTTTCTTATTCTACCCAAGACTTAAATATATAAACAAAAATACACTACAAGAAACAAAGTAAATGAATGTATGTCGTATTCCAAACTAAATACACAAGCGTAGATGCATCATCACACAACAACATTATTAATGCACACGTAACTCCGCCCAGACAAATTTGAACTTGGTCGCGTGCTAGATGTAAGTTTCGAAAGAAAATGGCATTTGGTCTACTTAAAATTGAAATTTGGAGTAATATTGTTAATGAATGTGCATTGCAACAACTTTTCCATTTGATTTGGAATGAATATGTTTTGGTATTTTTGTCGATTCGACACAATTTCGTGATTATAGTCTGGATTTATCTACATAAAGTAACTTACATCGGATTCCTGCAGCGTCTGCCAGTTTAATCATATTGAAGTGTGTTGACATCGGCGTGCGTGTTTCTGTTCTGTCATTGAATGATTCAGATCATAATGTGGGAAAAATACGAAGTCTTTCAATTACAATTATCAAAAAGACGCTGTGGAATTTAATGTTTATTTCATTTTGAGTGCAGTAAGGAGGATGTAACTGCACTTGGAATAAACTCGAAATTTCAATACAATTTCGAAATGTGTAATCAGCCTTGAGAACCCATGACATGGCTCATGTAATTCGGATTTGCAGAACTACTAAAGTACATTTTGAGGAAATTCAGGATGTAAAATTGTAAGTATATTTTTGCCATTTTTATTACCAGCTAAAGAAGACAGTTTATGTCTTATAACTTGCATGTTATTGTAAGGACCCTGTCTGGCATCTATAGCTAGCCTAAATCTGAAACACTGTATCGAAAAAAGTTAGTGCGGAATGTGCCAAAGTAGTTTGTATGTGTCAGTCCACTAAACATCTGCTTTAGTTCATTCAGAAACAAATTGTTTGTTTCCAATAGAAAGTAGTTCCTTTATTCACGCGAATGCAGTATGAATTGAGTGCGAGGAGTTCAGTATCACAAAATATTGCACGATTCTGACAATGTAAAGTTAACGGAGAAAAAAATGAGCATATAATAATCTTATTTATTAGATTTATCATAACCTTTATGCTTGGGCTATATGGTTTTGTACCAATTGTGACAAGAAAAGAAATTAGAAGTGCACTCTACTTTTAAATTATCTGTATTTTAATTTGGCTTCTGTCTGCCGTTCCCACATTTAATTTCAAAATACCAATGAAATGTGGGGTTGTCCAGCATGCCTTCTGCTTTTGTCCATCCAGCATTTACATCGGATTCATATTTAATGCCATGTTTTGGATCAAATTCACTCATTAATATCTCCATTAGCAAGCATTTGTAAAACTTCCTTAATGCAAGGTTCAAACTTTTGACACAATGCTTGTTATGGGGCCCAATGTGCCAATCAATGTTAGTTAACAGCCACTGATGTCAAGCCAAAGAACCAGATGTTTAAACAGTTATGAAAAAATACACATCACAACAAGCCTTACAATATTTATTACCATTTCTACAAGCACTTTAAGGTTGAATAGCTGAATAAAGTTGCAGACTGCGCAAAGTACATTTTCATACGCATGACTTGAAATTAATTTTCACATCAAAGTATTCTTAGTGCACAAATTCAAACAAATTTTGCATGAATCACTAGTGCCCTGTGATAATTTCTCAATCCATGTTGATATGACCATCCATTCAGGAAGAATAATATTCAAGATGGCTGCTATAGTGGCCGTACTGGATGTCTAAGCAACACCCTTTTCATTAGGACCAACTAGATCTATGGATGAATATGCATGTAAAGTCTCATGGCAATCCTCTGAAGTTTATGAGAAGCAGCAATAACAAAAATAACAAACAGATATCTTATGACAAACAACAGAATATCCCATAAGCTCTTCTGCTCTAAGGCAAGTAGAGCTAAAAATATTACTCATTCAGCTTTGGAGAAAGAGGAATATTTTATCTGCACACAAACCTTTAAATAGCATCTCTTTACAACATACAAACTAAGTCTGCAGCAAAGCTGCATATCCCCATGCTTTTCTCGGTAATACCTACCCTTATCATTATATATAAATGTTAAAGTGTCCCCACCTCCAGTTCTAAAACATGCAGCAAATTCTGAAACTGTTGTATACTTGTACAGACCACCCCTCATGTCATGTAGACAACTTTTAATTTTCCATCTTAAACAGCATAAATGCGCAACACTATGTACACACAACCTGGCAAGCATTATTCTACAATCCCATCCTTTTTTTCAAAAACCATGGAGATAATAATTTGCATCAGCTGACTGCCTTTCTCGACTTCCTGCTTTAAGCTTAAAAGCCCCCCAATATTATACCTACCCCAAATGGGCAGATCATCAATGTACATTTGGTACCAGTAATGGTTTTTCACAGCATACACAAATGCCTGGTACGTCTCTTCTGACAATGTTACAGTGCAGTAATTCACTTTGGTCTGGTCACCTAAAAAACATAAGAGACAAAGCTATATTTAACTAAACTGTATGGACAAACAATTTTGAAAATTCCAAAAATATGCTAAAGAGACATTTTTATAATGGGATTCATTAACCTCTGGACCACTAATTTAATTTTATATTAAGCAAGGAAATTTACATGCACGCCATGAAATTCTCCAATAAGAGGACTAAGCAAATTTTTGTCACATTTCAAACCTGCCAACCCAAAATTAAACATTCTCTCAGAGGAAGTCATTTGTTTCCACAAGTCTGACCAGTTTTCAATAAGGTGGAACTAAATATCACATACTGTTATTGTCAAGTTGCTTTCTAAAAGTTAAAATGCAAGATTCAAGACTGATGTAATGATGGTAAACATTATGTTCAACTAAAAATTTAATAAAATACACTAAGACCATAATTACCTTCAGTAGTGTTTCACAAACTGCAGTTTCCAAACTAGGGGTGAAACAATACACCTGTGCCACATATTGATACAATTCACAATACACAGCCTGCGATATGATACACTTGATGGTCTTTCTATCTTTGAAAGTTGGTACCCCTTTATGTATGTTGACATGCTGATTTTATTTCCAGTATGCAGATTACAGATAGAGATATAGTTATCATATATTTATATGCAATTCTCATCAATGACAAGAAAAGAAAAATACTTTAAAACAGACTACTTGGTTGTCAGTGAGTTTTATTCAGCGTTTAAGGCTATTTAATGGTGACTCCATTTAACTCACTTTAACCACCAGGCCCTTTGTTTTGCACTGCATTAATGCTTTGAAAACAACTTATTACCAATTTATGTCTAACTTAAACTTGGAAGATATTATGATGTTATCTTCAAAACAAAAGCAATAAAGCAATTTACACAAGGTGATAAACTTCAGCTGTTTGAAATCTGCTCCACTGCTGATTGTGGTAATTTTATTTATTCCATCAGCACCTTCATTCACTGGTTAAATATCTCTGCATAGAAAAATACATTCCAAATTTGTTCCCCATGTACAATTTAAGGAAAGATACTGCCAGGATTATATCTTAAGGGGGACTTCACCCTTTGTTGCCAAAGAAGGGGAGTAGAAAAGGAGGAGGAGGAGGAAACAGTCATGGTTCAATATTTACCTAACACTTCAATACTCAACATTTTTAGAGCTCTACTGAAATCAAAATCTTTGAAAGATGTCATCTCTAGTTGTGTAAGTATTAATGTTAATTATTTCTGAGCATACTCTGTTCCTTATCTGTGTATGAAGGTTTGTCTGCTTCCTTCTGAAAGGGCATATGCATAGCTAGCTTTGTCAGCTTAAAGATTATTGGGAAACTGATCTCTGTGGCTGTTTTATTTAGAATTTTCCAGAGCTCACAGATAGTATCTTTTGGATACATCTGCTCCAAAACAGGATTTTTCATGAACTCAAACTTACTTCTTGAATCAGCAGTTTACCGACTACTATGCCAGATTTCTGTTCCATAATGCTGTATTATGGTTTTTAGTCAATTAATGCCATAGTCTGCTTGTGCAGACAGAGGTATTCAAAATAAATATCTTTACTTAACTTCATTTTTTCACCCTTATTTATTCAGTTTATCTTAACACTGATATGGATATATGGTTCTGTAGGCATATGATTCACTGGGCTAGATTGATTGATAAAAAAATTGAAAATTGCATTCTACTTTTAAATTGTCTGTATTTGAATTAGGCTCAGTATTCTGCCCTTTCTACATTTCGAAATACCGCTGAAAGGGAGACTGACTGTCATGCCCTCTATTTTAGTCCATCTAATATGTACATCTGACTCATTTTTAACACCATTTTCAGGCTCAAAATCACTCACTGTTATCTCCATTAAGAATTTCCCAGCTCCAATAATCCAATAAACTTCATAACTTCAAAAATTATTGTCATCATCATTATCACCAGCCAGTATTTGGTGAACGAAAACATAATGAACCACGCCCGGAATCAGACATTTTGGGTTTTCTAGGTGGCCGATATTTTATACATGCATTTGTAAATCTTCCTTTATGGAGGGTTCAAACTATGCCAAAACACTTATTCAAGGGCACAACATGCCAATCAAATATAGTTTAACAACCATTTTTGTCATGCTTGAAGACCCCAGATGTGTAAACAGTTGCCTACCCAAAAAACAAATGTTGCGACAAGAATGGTTAAATAAAAATGTTATACTTTGTTGACCACATGTTCACATGCAGGACTTTCAACTAATTTGTGATAGTTCTCTTACACCACCGTTCTCCAAGTGTGCAAATTTCGTACATATTTTGCACGATTCACGCAATCCCACACTCTGGCAGCATCTCTGTTTAAGTACTCTATATATCAATGACTTTTGAGCAAATTTTCTCTGTTGCTTTGCTTGTACTTCCCGTCTGTCATGCAGGGAATAAGCTACACTGATTGCTGATTGGTAGTTATTATTTAACCTTGACTGGAACAAATAACCACCAATAAGATCTGAATGTAACTTATTTCACTGCGCGACACACCAGCACCAGTAGTGTAGCTTTCAAGTCAACCAAAATAGATGAGATCAAATTCAATGTAGAAACTTTGCGTAAAATTGGTTATTAAATGATGAGTAAGTACTTCATTCTTTAATCACGTGGAACATGTTTGGAATGTATCCTTTATGCTGGGATAAGATAATTAGCATGGAAATGGGGGTGGGGGCTGATTACGAACCATGTCACTTTGTTCAAATATGCAGATTGCAAGCGGGTATTCTCAAGTCTTTTTCGTTTTTACTAATAAAATTGAGTGCCTAGGACTGCAACTGCTGTTTCAGATTAATTATATATTAAAATAATAAGAAGGCGAACTAATAATAATTATTCATAACTGGTGAAGACTAAAGTAACTTATATATGGTAAGTATCGTTTAGTATTGATTCTCCTCTTGTATCGATATGTGTATTGTTCCAGCAAAAGTATCGATGCATCGATATATCGTTTCACCCATATTCCAAACCCTCTGGAGCTCAATGCCTTGTTGCTATCTCTCAACTTAATGTAATCCTTTACATTCTCTTTGAAATGTCATGTTGCAACAGCAATCATCTCCCCGACCACCAAACACACTCAAATCAACACATGGTGTCCAACAGACTTAACTGCTGCCCTTCCTGCCCCTGCATATGATTATTCCTTTTAAATATCTGTCCTATTGAAACTTTTTAAGAGGCTCGTTGTCCCATTCATCTTTAAAATGTACCACTTGTTAGATACCATTTTTAGATAATTCTATAAGCAACAGCAAATCATGCAGACATTTTGTATGAAAAAATATGTGCAGTTTAAGCATCTGAGGTCATCCTATACAGCTAGTCTGATTCCCTGACAAACTCCACTGAATGTATTGTGAAACCAGTATCCTAATCAACGACAGGTCAGTATCTGTAATTTACCATCCAAAAAATCGGATTTCTGTAATATTTGCTGTTATTCTGCAAGTCTGTATTTTCAGGTCATATCAAATCATAATGGTTAGCAGGTTTGACATTTCCTAATCCAGAATATGGCTTGCAAGAAAGGTTTCATGACCTGCTGATATTAATTTGTTCAGGAGCCTTGTCTTGCAGATTCATATGCTTATCCATGGCAGTCTTCACTATTAATTTTTCAAACCTCTGAGCCACTGGGCCAGCGAACTTCCAAAATGCACTGGCAAAATCTCAATTTTACAGCTCACATAAAAATCAAAATATATAACTTAACCATAATATTTGCTCATAAAAACTTTTGGCTGAGTTCAACAAAAATATAAAGTTTGTTAAAAATGACAAAAGCGTTCTATTTTTCTTTTATTTATTCCCTCATAAAAAAACAAGAGAATTAAAATGTTCTGTTGACATCTCCTTTCATAATCAATATCTTCAACACTTTCAGTTCTGAAATTTATAACCAGTTTAGTCTTATTCTGCTTGCTCTGACTTGAATAAACACTAACGTGCTGTACTAGCTGCCACTGGTTTAGATTCAGCTTTAAAATGAGAAATGCACATGGTATGCAGTTTAGAAGCCCGGTGAATTTTGGTGCCATCAATTATGTTGTCCATTCCTTTGATAAATAGCAAGGGTTCACCAACTGTTGTATTTATTTTAGATGAAGAGCAGTATATAATTTGTTTACCGTCAGACTTTCAACTAACTGTGCTTGAAAGAACACTGTCACCTTTTCGCACCAAAAAATATGACAATGTTTAACCTGAATAATGCAGTCATTATTTTTTACCTCTCTCTGTTCGCTATTGAAGATGCAGAATTAGGAAGTAATACCCATGCTATAATGTCTGGTCTGACTTATTTTAATTCACTCAGCCTTCAGGCATTAATGTAGTGAATGGTGAATAGAGAAAGGCAGAATATAACTGGATTATTCAGCTAGATACTTAACATTTTGGATAAGAAAAATGACAATAGATTTTTGACAATATTTTTATTCTGATTTTAGATAATATATTTGTGTGCATGTCTATTTGTTTGCATTTATCTGAATATTTACTGACTCCTTGTTGAATGAAATTTTTAATCTAAACAAATCTCACAACCTACATGTTAATGACAACAGAGGTCAAATAGTCACGTGATATCAACAACAACCATTTCTAATGTTGCTGTAGGAAAACAAACTGAACATATAAATGAAAGTCATGTAATATTTATCGAAAAATGAAAGAACATAAACTTCTCAAAATATTTATACTGAAAACAACGACCACCAATCTATAAATGTTGCAGCAACTTGGAAAAAACCCAGATTCACCATGCACACAGCACAGGTCAATGTGGTAGTCACATGATACCATACAAAATACATCGCTGACACATGCTTAGTACATGATGAATTTGGTTTTCTCCACCTTGCTGCGATACCACCAGGTTTCTGGTCATTGTTCTCAGAATAAATATGCTGAGAATTAAGTGTGCACTATATTTATGTACAAACAACACATGACTTCTAATTAATATTTTCAAACTCTATGTACCACATCTTTGAAAATGGTTTATTGTTGATATCATATGACTATTGGACCTCTGATGTCACTGACATGTAGGTTGCGAGATTTGTGTAGTACTGCGACTCGGAATGCAAATGGTGATTTCCAGGACAAATTGATCAATGCTGTAGTTTTGTCTAGTCTGTCAGCGCATTAAAGACATAACAAATGTTATGCTTGCAATTTCTGAGAAAATAAATCTTATTCCTATCGATTTCCTGCAGGTATATCTCGATGAAGGTTGTTCAAGTTTGCTAGGCCAGCTAGTAAGCGACTACCCTATGCTGACACCAAATGGTGTTGGCGAATTCCAATTTTTCAATAGGCAGTGGACTCTGACCCTATATCCCCAACATAAATGTCCAAATATCAAAAATGGGGTGGCAAGGGTCAGAGGAAACTTGGACTAGTTCCCAATATATGTTTGAAACATGAGGTGATTCAATGAAAGGGTCACTGAAATGTAAGAAATGAAAAACACTTTAAGAACTTTTGCTGAAATGTGTCCCACTACCCTACCCTGCAGCAGACCCCAGCAATAATCCCAAGTAAAGGAGAGAATGTGATCATTTTAAATTCCAAGCATAAGGTGAACTGGTCAAACTTCACAAAAAATTTGTCTCTACATTATTCCAGACCATATGACACCATCTAGAGCCAGAATGCTGGAACAGGAGTGTTGCTAGGAGGAGTATGCAATGATGTATTACAGAAATATATACCACACATAAATGTGGATCAGTTATGAGTTACCTAGAAGGAAATGCTGGAAAAAATTTAACCTAACATGTCTACAGACATGTGCACACACCCAACTCAATTCCTAGATGCCCCCCAAAACATATGCTGAAAGATGGCAAAATGACAAGGCTTCTTGAAGAGGCTTTCAAATGAATTCATGACATTAAATACAGACATTCTATCACCTTCAAGCCTAACAAAAGATAAGCAATTCTGATTTGATCCAAGAAACCATCATCATATAAACTTGCCAGCTTTAATAAAGGTAAATAAAACTTGAAAATCAGCTAGAACCTTTGCTGTGCCACATTGTGGGCAGTACAAAGTTTATTCAATAACCTACTTTTGAAGGATATATCAAGGCCACTGAATTCTAGTTCTACTCCTTGAAGGGCTTCTCCCAATGTCTCGTGGTAGTGTGCAATATCCTTTTTAGGACCTGTACAGAATGGCAAGGAGAAGTATGAATAGGTTTCCTGGCGATTATGGTAGGGCCCAACAGTATTCATCCACAACACCACTTCGTCAGCATCTTCATACTAGAAAAGAACCAAGAAACTTATTAGTTGCAACACAACAATTCTGAATGCGTCGCCATTTCAGACACCATGCTTGTTCCCACATGTTACTTTACTACGAGATATGGAATCACCACAATTACCAATTATTCATAATAAAATGTGACCAAGACTTTAAAAAGCTCCAATGAGGTCTTTACATGGCTCATAACTTTAGAAATATAATCTACTGTTTTATCCAAAAGTGCCAGAGTCTATGCTGAACTTCAATATTAGAGTGAAATGATTTCCCACTCCAGCCTGAATAGGCTGTTCCAAAAACACAGACAAGCGTGTAAAAAGTTAAAACTTTAAAGCATTAAGAATAAGATACAGTGCATGTCAATTTTGTGTTTTTCCACACCAGAAGTGAAGCAAACACCTAACCAGCAACCTCCACAATTATGGGGGTGGGGGTGAAATGCACAAAACTTCAATCAAATAGGGGTGAAACAATTCATTGATATATCCATGCATCGATACTTTTGCGCATCAATACACACAGATGCAAATACCAACTTTTCAATAAGCAATTGCTTCTGAACCTTCACCCCAAACAAAAATGTCCGAATATCAAAAATGGAGTAGCAAGGGTCAGAGGAAACTCAGACTACCTAATGCCAAGCAAGCAGTTGGAACAAAATAATTACCATGAACATGAAACTGACTGAAGCAATATCACTAACCATGTCACCTGGTGTTAATTTGTAGATGACAAGCAAGTGTTGTCAAGTCTTTTTCTTTTTAACTTAAAAAATTAGTGCCTGTGCTTGAAACAGCTTTCTCAGAATAATTCTAATTTAAAGAATAAAATGGCAAACGGCTAATAATTATCAACTGTTAAGATTAAAATAACTTTCATACAGTATTATCATTTTGTATCCATTTTCCACAACTTGTATCGGTATGTGTATCAGTACAGCAAAAGTACTGAAGAATTATTTCACCCTTGGTATAATTTAAAACATTTTTTTACAAAATAGTTGTATTTGTCACAAATTAATGGTGAATATTACAAATATAATTATATTTGTGATCCTTAAATCACATGACTAACATGTGTTACATATGCCAATGCAGTTGCCAAATGAAATGGGCAGTAGATATTTTGAATTGAACTGCCCATATCTCAGAAGATTAATGATCCTTTGTAAGATTGGGGTAAGGTCAGTATGCAAGTTAGTTCTGATTTATCTGAATACAGCAAAATCATCCAGTTCTTAGAAATGTCAGTGATCTACTTTCCACTTTCATGAGATAAGATTCTTTAAGCTGAATAAGGAATGCACATTAACTTTTAACATCAGCAATAATGCAAATGAAGTATTACAATGAAGCAAATCAACCTTTTCTAAACACACATTTACTAAATATTAAGGATTCCTGAAATGCTCCAAATCAATAATCAATATATATATATATAGATGATTCTTCAGATGTTATCTGAATGTAAATCAGTCAGACTCTTTCAATGGGTGGTACTTCTTGTATTCGCTATTCAAATATCAATCAATATCTACCAGCCCCCCACAGTGCAGTGAAGTTGCACAACATGTGGTTGCCAAGTTAGGTAATTATTTGAAGTAATACTCTATCCTGCCTCACTTGTTGACTATCCTGACCTTCTATTGCAAAGTAGCAATAACTTCCCATATTCAGTCATCTCTTGAACATTCTTTCATAATAACTGAGTTACAAACTGCCCTTACAACACTATATAAATGTTAAAATATCTAAAATCAGGTGTTCAAAGTCAGGGAAAAGTTGGACTATGTAAACTTGTGATACAATGCTGCCCCCTCGTATACGGACCCCCCCAATCACCAGTGGCCCCTCCTATACATGGTCAGTTTTCTCTGCACCAATGAGCTTGTGTACAAAAGTACCACTTGTGGGCAGCCATCCCACTGATGCAGCATGCAGTCAGCATTATAAGCCAAAAAATGCCATATTTAACCCTCACAAGAAACCACCTTTTATCAGTGTCCTGGACCAATATTTAATTCATATAGTAAGGTCAGTAATCCAATTATCTCTACCGATTTCCATTTATCAATATTAGGTTTTCGTTAGGGAAAGACCTATTGGCTAAAGTAGTACATTATAACATGTAACACCACTGTTGATAGTTTACATCAAATGTGATCAACAATGTTTTAAAGTGTTTTCGGCTCCACACTGCAGTCAAGTTCTTCTCTTTGACAATTATGACCTGAGGAAACCGTCAAGATCATAGCATGGTCAACGTAGGCTAAATATATTGTTACATGTCTAGGCTCTTCCAAAACGTAATAGAAAAGAGTGAAGACAACAAGCTTTGTAAAATTTAACAAATAATTTATTTCCCAAGAAAATCAAGGTAAAATTGAGAAAAAGAACTTACGGTTTTACGAATCAAATCCAAACTTAATCCAAGAATTAAAAAATAGAAGTCCTATTATTAAAAAGTCATAAACGAATCTGAGTTAAGAGTCCCAATGAAATTCAAAAATGGAAGGTGACGACGTCTGTTGTAATCTGCGAAGTGCTGTTCTGTCAACAGTTCTTTGTTGAATCACAGAAAATAATATTCCAGTTTTGAATTCTGAATAAATTTCAGTGAATGTCTGTCAAAGAATTTTGTAGGAGCACTTGTATTTCCAGGGAAAGTAATCACTTGAAATTCAATAAAATAAAAATTCCAACTCAAACTGGTCACAACATATGTTTGGTGCCCAACTGAACTATCTTCTATCAAGACAACAGTTATACACTAATTTAAGATGCAAAACAGATTCCCGGATGAGAGTCACCCTTCTATAAGTTTGTAACAATAAATACATGTTTCCTATCACATACTCCAGGTATGGTCGTAACTCAACTTAACAATTCTTACTATTAGAATGAATAAAAAAAATAAAAAATAAAAAAAGTTGTTTACCACAACTGTCACTGGTTCTGAATCAAGGTCAGAAACTGGATACAGTGTTTCTATTACTGGTTGTTTATCAGTAAAATAAAAAGTCAGGTCAAACGGAACTGAACTGAATTTCTGGACAATGTCAAATCCAGCAAACAAAGTTACCTTATAATAACATGTAATGGAATAGCAAAAAAAATATTAAAACAAACAAACAAATAATTAAATTACATATACATAAAAATACCAAGCTTTTCTACACTTGAACAAAACAGGATATTGATGAAGGCCATAAAGTCATGTGACAGTACATGTATCACTTCCTTTATCAACGAGGAATATGGTCTACTCTACAAAAGTTTTGTCTGCATGATTCAATTATAGTACTGTACAATTGGCAACATACAAATAAATCATCACGAAATTTTAACATGTCATCACATACAAGGAAAATCAGGACTTAAAACTAAAAACGATAATGACAATGATAGAAAAAATTTCATGTTGGAAACATTCATATAAATATCGTAACAGATAAGGAGAATCTTCTACAGCAGTGGGAGAATGGACAGGGTTCATATAGCTCAGGAGAGCTGAAATTCAATGACTTTTCAATGACCAGTTTTCAGTTTTCAAGGACTACTTACGGTATCAAGAGTTCTGCTTCAGTTACTAATTTAAATACAAGAAATGAATACAAAAACAATACAGAAATAAATGTAACATAAAAGGGAAATTATATTTAAAAAGAAAGTCATTGTAACCCAGATGTTAACCACTGCCATTTAACTTCTATACTTTCTTCTCCAGCTGCAACTCCAGAGATGTTGCCAGGATTTTATCTAAAGGAGGTGGGTACCTCACTTGTTACGAAAATAAGGGGAGAGAACAAAAAGGGTGGAGGAAATGGCCATAGTTCACTATACACCTAACACGTATGTTGCCTCTAGTTGCATACATATTAAACCGTTGATTTTTCTAAGCTAAATCTGTTCCTCACCAGTGTATGAATATTGTTCTGTGCTGAGATGCTCCTGCTGATGGAGCATATACATAGCTAGCTGGAACAAGTTAGGAAACTGTTACTTATGTTTATTATGTACGTTTTTTCACTGTTCATGGGTAATGTCTTTTGGATACTTTGGCTCTAAAATAAGATTTTCACAAACATACTACGCTCTGCTTAAGTTTCACTTTCTTGAATCAGTGGTTTAATGACTACTATGCCAGATTTCCTATCTGTTCAATAATACTCTATTAGGATTTTGAGTTCAGTAATGACTGCTTGTTCAGACAGTGGTTTTGATCAAATAAATATCTTTACTTCCTAATTTTACTTTTAGGCTATTTATTAAATTTATGTGAACCCTTATGAAACTATGTAGCTATGCTCAAGGTATTTTGAATAATGCATTATTTAAGAAGAAATGTGAACTGTTTTGGATTTAACCTCATTATTACATATTTATGTTTACGATGTTACGCCAAAAGCTGATTAAAAATTAAAATAAAAAAATAGCATGTAGTCACAATTTTCCAGATTTCAGGATTTTGCAAACATGTCAAAAATATAAACACTTTTTATAGGACCCTAAATTAAATAAATGTGTGATATCCCTACATTTCTTCAAGTGAATTAAGAAGATAGTGAAACTGTATATTCCCATGTTTATTTTATCATGGATAATTTGGCAGCAAATCATCCCCATTGTACATAAGAATTCACAGTGCATTGATTTACTATTAAAAGAAAATATAAACCAGGTAAATCAAAGAATATAAATTTGTGTTACTATTGTTTCAATTGCACTCATTCTTTTTGTACCTGTAAACTTAGTGGAAATAAAATATCCAGACAATTCTTTAAAAACACTCCTCAAGAATAAGAAGGCATTAATCCGTGTTATAAGTCCACAGATAAGTGCTAACAATTGCCAAATGAATAGTCCAGAAGTTTACACCTTTTATGCTGGTGATCAGACCTATTAAAATTATTTATCTAGTACTTGAAAAGTTATGAATTTGTTATATGGTGTGCCAATTTTGGTAAAAAAGTTGACATACATTTGCAGTGAAACACATGTTTATGCTTTCAAAATGATTTCAGTTCCGATTTGGATTACATGTGTGACCCACTCAATTCAAAGCTCAATTTCAGTCAAGGCGCATCGGCTAAAATTTTCACTTTTAACACTTTTCTAGCTCCAATAATCTGATTTAACTCACAGTTTTAAAATAAAATGCCGTCACTATCATCAACCAGCAGGCATATTTGCCAAAATGAATCACCTAAGACTAACTTCACTGGGATTGAGCCCTTTTGGATTATTTGTTTTGGTAGCCCATATTGGAACATGCATTTGTAAAACTTCTTGATGTATGGTTCAAACTATGGCAGAATGTTTTGTCCAGGACCAATGCGACAAACTTAGTGATGTCAAAGAGTGTTAATGACATCGTGTGAAAGGGGTGCTATGCATGATATCTGATTACTTCGTGTGGATTATGATCCCAATGGAATTGCTAGCATAATGACAGAAAATCAAACCATACTTTCAACTGACACACAGCGTAAAATAAAGGACTCGAAAGTAAAATTTTCAATCACTTTACTTTTTAACCCTTTACTTCATGTAAGCACCTTTGGACGCCTCTACCTGATTTGCACAGAAGCGCGTTTTGAAGCCTCTACACTATTCTCATGTAAGCACCTTTCAACGCCTGCTGTAAATATCAGCCACTTTGAGTGGGTTTTCGTAGCCCCTATTAGATACTATATTCATTGATGTGAATGACTAATATGTCAGATCACATGGTCGCTGTTTAAGATCTGGTCATAATCTACTATTTAAAGTAACTCAGGTGTATTCTCCACTCCCCAAAATGGAGGCCGCGGATTGCATTCAGTACTTTCTGGAGTTTGCACAATTAGAATCACAACTATGAAAGCTTCAACAACTTAAATAAAGGCTCTGATATTGATGCAGGCAACAATCAGTTTCTATAAATTATCAAATTCAGATGATTTTGCGATACCGACGCAAAGAACTTTGTAAATTTTGTGTATGAGAAATGGCAGCTACGGTTGGTCACGCGGCTTCACTGGCTTGATGTTGAACAAGTTCTGTCAAGATTTTAAAGCACATAAAACATTGTTCCATGAAAAATAATTATGCAGCTAAAACAATTGGATTTTACTCTTAAATCGTTCTATACATAATAAATGTGTACCAAAATGTAAAATGGTCAAACACAACATATACTACACTGCTTAACAGCTGACAGGCCTATGTGTATGGAGTCAAATAGGTAACAGGTGTTCTATTTATAACGCACTGCACTGTCTAACTTTGGTACAGGTATATCGAAAGGCTAAAAAACCATACACTCTACGAGATAAAGGGTCAGGCAAAACCTCTAAAATTTAATGACTTTCAATGACCTAGGTGAAATATCAATGACTTTCAAGGCCTTGAATTGAGGTGTTCATCTCTCAATGACTTTCACTAACCCTTAATGACTGTGCGAACCCTGATGGAGTATATGGAAAGTGTAGGATTCTAAATACAATGCAATGCTTGTACTATGATTTAAATGACAATTTTTAAATGGTTTTTCAATGTGCATGCCAACAATACCATACTCGCATTTCACGCTTAAAAATCAAGAACTACCACTATAGGTTCACTTGAAATAAGTCTATTCTTATGACAAGAGGTACCTTTGAATAATGTTAGTTTTAAATGAGAAGATATGAAATACTTTAGTCATACAGTATAAGAAGTCTCCCCTGATATTTGTTTTTGGGTGCAACGTCTTGCTGCCTAAATAGTAGTGTTGTGAAGTACGTTCCCGAGTCAAGTGATGTGGAAAGAGGCCAAATTTTCAGGAATATTACAAACATTTGACAGCGCATAACAATGCTTTTCCACAAATTAAAGTGGTGTTGCTCTAGTTGCTCCAATGTCTTTTTTCTAATGAATTCAAATTCTCACACAAGCAAATACACTTTTACAAATACACCCCCGAATATCACTGTTTGCAAGAATGGCTGTACCCCATGTTCTCAAATAGTGTGCATGTGTGTGATTTAGATTTTTAACGTAGCTATCAACACTTTTAGTCATATAACTACGACGTGCGCAGTGTGGCAGTTTATAGTGATGTCTGGGCACTAAGGCATCATGTCCCACCCAGTAACATTATCTTGAAACTAGGCCAAACAGTCCTAACACTAACCTCTTAATGTTGGGCGCCAAGTGAATCAGCTGCTAGTATCATTTTTATAAGTCTTTGGTATGACTTGGCTGGGGTTCCAACCTGCAACCTCCTACATCTGAGGCGGATGCTCTAGCCACCTAGGCCACTAGTGCAGTGTTTTCTCAAACAGAATCTCTAGCTTCTTAAAATCAACATCACTGTAACAAATCAGTTAAACAGTTTATCGTCTGATAATGTTCAATGATGTTATGAGAGAGTCAGATTACATAATAACCATGAGATCAGATCTAAGGTAGCATACAAGAGTCAAAATGTGAAGCATGTTTATGTGTTTGTTTTCTGGTGGCTTTTGGAACTGACAGGCACGGAATTGAAAACATTGTTGTAAACAATTTATTGCTTTTTGTTGGAACACCTGGAAATCTTTAAACAGTTGTGGTCAGTATGTACTGTCGTACTCATATTGCTGGGTCCAGTCTCATTGACATTCCTGGCACCACTCCACCATCACAGGTGGTTACAGATGCATGTTGTAATTCCCTCAAACAAGTTTCTGTAGTTGGAGGAGACAGGTGGCAGAATGATGGCCATGGAAGTATCGTCCATTTTTCAAGATGATTTACATGTTGTGCAACATATAGATAAGTTCCAACAACAGGACTAGAATATGCCATCTTAAAAATTTTTTTCTGTATTACTGCCATATCAGAGTAACTCCCCTGCAATAACCTGGAAACTATATGGCATCTGTTTATCGATCATTTCCCGCAATCATCTGATTTAAACTGGAAATTAAATGCACAGAGCAAAGAAATACAAGTAGACATATATAATATCATGAAGGCCATTGTCTTTACTTGCTTATTCGCCAATTGCTAAGCTTAAGACCCATGACACCATGGCACTCCAGTATACTTCTCACAGATATAGTCCCCTCTGGAAAAACCACTGGTCTTTACAGCCACTTTCCTGGTGAAGAAGGGGTGGCTGTATAAGAGAGGGACCAATGTACCACAAAATGCAGGGGCTATAAGTTCCAGTAACTTGCAAAGAGCATTAAATATGAACTAATTAATTTGACAAATATAATAACATTCCCATAACTGATATGAATATCTCACAGGTCTCGGAAACACTTAATCATGCGTATTTGCACTCAATTTTTTAAAATCTGGGACGGAGAAAATCAAGTGTGCAGGAGTCCTCTGTATGCATGCAGTTGCTTGTGTGGCAAATTCAATGGCTTGCCATTCCTGTTCAACCACCTGCTGAGTGGGAAAATATGTTGATCAAATGATCATATTAGCTGTGCTGATATTTACAATGACAGAATTCAGTGCCTGAAAGGCCCAAAGATGTACATGTTGCCATTATAAGAGTACATCAAAACAATACGATGCAATACGTGGGCGGCAAGTTCAAAGACTTGGACTAACTACTGAGTGGTGGGAAAATGTGATGATATTTACATGACTGAATTCAGAGGCAGACAGACCCAGACATGTACATGTGGTCATTATAATACATCAAATGAACAACTTTAGCTTTCATTATCTTGTTCATTTCCTGTGTAGCCTAATAAGCAGTGCACATGATCTGGAAATCAAGGCATGTCAAGACTTAGATAAAATGATGTTTGCAAATTTGGACAAGTATTTTGGGGTTAAAGGGCAAAACTGACAAAGATTGTAATGAGATTCAGAACAGTGCTAAATTTGCTAGAACTGATGGTTTGGATGGAACAGTAACCAAGTGTAAAAAAGTGTGTGCTGCCTGGCTTAATGTTCGGAATAAGGCCTTCCCTTAAATCGACAAAATTCAGTCCGATTCTAATGAACAAACAAGAGCTATATATCACTGGTGTACAGAATTTGAAAATGTAAGCTCAATGACAACCACTGGTTCTTCTCATCTGGACATTTAGCCACATCAGGTATGCCCAACATGCATATGGGAGCAGACTGCAACTTTTGCTGGTGGGACTCCTATTTTTACCAAAAGAGGAGTTTACCAAAACAGGAGTCCTGGACTCTCAATTGTAAAATCCTAGTGCACGACATTGCTTAAATAAACTCACACGCCCCGACTCCAATTTCCACATGCCCAAAATTTCCCCCTTTTTAATACTGTCAGACAACGGTGCAATAGCTACAATTCAAATATAAATTCAATAGGGTTCAAATGGGTTTAAAGGTAATGCATATGTCATTAGTTTTCATTACTACACTCACTAGGGACTGGATGGTCCTGGTGTTCAAACTTCTCTGCTGAATTCTCTGTGTGAATCCTGATCAGAACCGAGTTGACATGTGGCGATGTGTTGTTTGCAGTTATGTGCAATAATAGCACTCACCCCTCATCTTTTTTCCCCTTTTTTTGCCTGTGTGCATCACAGAGCAAAACTTCATCAACCAAGAGTTCTGAAACAATTTTTTGTTGGGCTTTGCTGAGAGTTAAATGCTTCCTAAATCTGCTTCAGAAATGAGTTACACTTGAACACTATTCTGACAAATGAAATGATCATGCTTTACATTCTATAAATGCAGTAAAATCTGACGTCAAAGAAATGCTGCCACTGTTCAAGAACTTGCCAAAATATAATACATATGGCTTAAACATTCTCATTCAAGGCAATATGTAATAAATTTTGTTCTTGCACACTTGATTTACCTATGTGTTGTCCCACTTCCTAATTCTACATATGCAAATTAGCACAATGGGCTCACCCAATGCAGCCTTCAAATACATCTCCCTAGCTATTGTCAGCCAATTAATATGTGAAATGGTGGTTTGCACAATGCCTCTTGGCCTTTAAATGCCACTATTTAAAGTGCACAAGGAATAGTTTTACATCAGCTCCAATCATGACTGTTTACCATTTATACATGTTACATATAATGGGCATACACTGAAAGTGCTGTTTTTCTTTCCTTTTTTGTCTATTTTAGAAAATTACTTGAAAATCGTGTTTTCTTGAAACACGACCATGTGAGGGGTTTGGAAGTACAAAATCAATTTTTGCATGACACACCATGCTTCAATTTGATTAAAATCACATCTCAATTTCACGCAGGACAGTGATGATCTAATTTACACTGCGCAGAGTTATGGCAGGTATGTCAACGTCTTGGAAATACATTTACACATTTCATCTGCATGAGGTGAATTTTTTCAGTAAGCCCGATGGGCACCTCACTTACAATACAGGACTGGCCCGATCTAAATTTAGAACTACAGACTATTACATCAATTTCTTTTTTCTCCAGAGTTTGGTGTGTCAAACAATGTTTATACGGTTAGTTGGATTTTTATATCCACCCACCAAATGCACTCCCTAAACAACTCGATCTGCCTGGATACCTAATTACATCTATGAAAATGCAGGGCGCAAGATTAGCGGTAGTCTGCTAGCCCGAGGCCAGTAGATTTCCTGTTGGACTAGTAGCTTTCATAATGTTAATAGTCCGATGGGCTAGGAAGTTTATGCCATTCCCTACTTAAAGACATGACTTCAGCAGATGTGCTGTAGAATCAAAGCAGTGACCATTGTAAACACAGTCATAAACTATTAGCATCAGAAGATGAAGTCAATATCTGCATCGGAAAGGTGCATTTTTATAACAAGAAGCCATCTGATTTTGTGCATTTCGCTTTACAGTGCCAATTATGGTTCCGTCATTAACAACGCAAGTTTGGTAATTGATCCTAATTAATCTGATAACGAATTAAATGAAAAATGACATGGTATCACACTTTATTCACTTGACTACAGTAATGAACTACAAAGCTGTATACTACACAAAAGAACACAGCAAAAACTATTCAAAGAAATTAAAGTTTGCTTGTTTGTTTAAGGTTTTTTATTTTTTTTTTTTTGCTCGCTACGCAAACACTCCAACAGTCACAAACGGGGAACTACATATTTTACATTTGCATCGAAATAATTATAAGAATTTGATCAATTTATTATGATTACTTTATTGTCACATCCTTTCCATACAACTACTTTTTCTATGATGATAGGAATAGATTTTATATTTTTTTTCCCTTACAAGAATGAACAAATAATTGAGTACATGTGGAGATATCCAAGCAGAATGCCGTACATTTGTTGGGAATTAACATCTCTGAGCTTGGGCATCTAAGATTTGAAAATTTTCCGCCTTATTATTAATTGCAACAATACACTGAGGTCCGATTAATTAGGAACAATTACCAAACTTTCGCTATTAATGATGAGACCATAATTGGAGCTGTTATATACAACGCGCAGTCAGATGGCTTCGTTTAATGGGAACACACTTTTTCTAAGCTGAAACTAACATCATCTTCACATCATCTTCTGATGCTAATACTTTGTAACAGTGTTTACAATAGCCACCGCTTTAATCCTGCAGAACAACCACTGAAGTCTTTATCAGGGAGAGGCCATTTAATGATGGGGGGGGCAAAGGCACGTGTTTTGAAATGTGTTTCTTGCTCTGACTTTCATATATAAAGGACACTGTGACATTCATTTTCTCACTTTAAATAATTCGCGTCAGCTATACTGTAACATCTCGTATTTCAAAACGAGACACATTTCCCTCCTTATAAGACAGGCAAAATGTGGCGTTCTATAGAACGTGTTCAGCGACCGGAAAAAAGCAAAAGATTTTGAGTGGAAATGACATAAAAGAGAGGAATAATTCTTATGATAGGAAAAAACATAATCGAACGTTTCAGGAGACATGGACAAAAGACAGGGAATGGCTGAATTATGATGAAGAAAAGAACGTTATGCAGTGTAACTGGTGTACAGAAGTCGCAAAAACAAACAGAGAAAACATCCAGTTTTGTTGCAGGTTGCTCGAACTTTAAAACTGAATCTGTAAACGTACATGAAAGCTGTGGGCAACAGAAAAAGAGTTCAGAGAGAAAAGCAGCTATGCAAAGAATCGACCGCTGGTAAGATCTTGGCAAGTTTAAATCGGAATGTGTTTGAACACAGGTGCTCAAGCTTGATCTTCAGAAAAACCCCAATAATCTGAAGAAAAAAATCATAGTGTGACCAAAATACCTCATATTACCCCCATGACCCATTCTGACATAGGACCGTGTCTATCATACTATATAAGAGAGAAGGTCAGTAACTTCCAAATACTTCGTTCCACCCATGCCCCTTGACTTCCTTCTGCTATTTCCGTCTTTAAACGCATATGACCATATTTTATGGCTTGTTTTACTCCTGATATATTTTTCTATGCATCAAACTGAAGTTACACGTTCCAAAATCTGTGAATTTCGCGAATTTTGCCTGCCAGGACAACGTTGCGCTCAGGTGACAACCGGTGAAAAGAGCTATGGTAAGAACCAAAGACCCTTCACTGATTTTGTATGGATGTGTCAGCTGGATGAGATGAAAGGAGTTGATGTTGGCAAGACTTACAGAACTGATAAACAGGTTGTTACATTTCCTCACTACATGGCTGAAAGTGAAAGGCAGAAATTTGTTTTGGTGGAGCATTTCCGGCCAGTGCTTGTCAGTGCAAGTGTGGATGCTGATGCAGTGGAATTGGAATGCGACATATTATAGAGTTTAGTCTACAGCATGTAGGTGTATATTCAAATATTTAAAAACAAATACAAGAAACATCATTGATGCTAGATTTATTAAACATTCTTTATTTAGCATTTTATCGTGATTACAAAAGGTAACCATTTAAAGAAAGCTTTTAAAATGAATTTAATATAAACATTATTTAAGTACTGACATTACATTTTTCTTTATGTCAATTTATTCATATTAATATTTTCTTAATGTATTCTGTTATCTTGCAATTACAAAGACATCTATGCTTTGACTTGGTCCACAGTTGTAAAATGATGTGCTGCTATTCTGGCATTGATTGACCTGACAATCCTGAAAATTCCAGCCCACTCTGCTGATGCTGAGAGGGGTTTCTCAGAGATGAAAATGGTGAAGAGTGACTGGAGATCAGGTTTGTGACCTTGGGTTCTGTCCTACCTACTCTTTATAATGTTCCATACAAATGATATTCCAACATATGATCCATCACCAGCAATACATTAGTGGAATGTTTCAGGGAGACTGCTAAGGAGACCAGAACAAACCCCATATGGACCCAGAGTGCAGGTGGAGGACGAAAAAGGACACCTGGATCCCTTTCTAGAATTGGATCCAGATTATCTTGAAAACAAGAAATGTGAATTGACTAATTGATGATTTGAAGCAGGATTTGATTCATACTTCTATACTTCTGCGTTTCATATGATAATGCCATTTATGAATAATATTTTTGTTGTTAATAGCAATACAAGAGTGTGACTTTGCTTTGTGGACAGAATTAGTAAAGATTTGGCAGGACTAGAAAATTTCTCAGCATACTAGTCCTTCTGACTACAAAGAAATTTGTGTTAAATTCGAGCCCTGAAATGTCACTGTTTCATATAAATATGGGCTGAGTATAATTTGCAGTGGTTGGTGTATGCGTTTTGACAGGTAAACATATTTACCGGCTTTGCGAATCATACACCGTCGTTTCGAGCTCAACTCTTCCAGAGTTTTCGGGTACAGGCAGAACTTTTCTTTCGTGTCAATTCTTCTTCACAGACATAATTAATAAAGTGTTCGCATTAATCAATATAAATAGTCATTCTGACATAAGCTTGCATATTTGTTGTCAGGATGACGTTGCTACAGTATACGTTTGACAGATTGAAGATACTTACTATGTGGTTGTGTTCGTCTCCCAGAACGACATAATAACTTAAATATAACATTAAACATAATCCTAATACTGTACAGTTCATTTTCAATATAAAAGTTCTATAAAAAGATGCAAATATTAACCGGATGATAAGTGATTTTGAAAATCTTATAATAACATCTATTATAAGATGGCGGCGTCCAAGCCACGTCAAGTAACTAAGGGAAATGACTCTTGTACGATGATCTAGCCCCAGTGCAAAGTAAATTTCCCACTTGGAACAGGAAATATTGATTGTGGGTTTTACGGCGCACCTGCACTGTAAGGCTATATAGCGTCATTAAAAAGAAAAGTAAAAAAGATTAAAGGATAAATAATTTATGTATGAAAAGAATATTATCACCAAGTGATAAAAGGACACAAACGAAACGATAAGATGGTGAGGATAATGTCGTAGCTCCCCATCAACTGGAAACGTGCATGGTGGGTATAAAGGGTATTAAAAAATAAAAGATGATTAGGATGATTAACAGTACACATGCTGGTTAAAAATACTACAAAAAAAAAAAAAAAAGGACTTTTACAGTATTAAAAAAAAAAAAGGCCATTCTAGTGCTGAACATTGAAGAAACAATCGCGTATAGGTTGGAGATCGAAACAATTCTATCAGTATCAGAAAGTGCTTCAAGGTAAATGCTCGTTGCAAGAAACGCACTCCGGCCGGTTTTCATCCTCTGAAATGTAGGAACGGGTTATATAAGTATGAACAAACTGACTACCTCGTCCTTACCGATGGTTCTGTAGGAAAGAGGTCGTTAAGCCAAAGGAGGGTTTGACCAAATGGACCTTATTATTGATAGCACCATTCCGTGCAGTCCGATAAATCAACCTCCAAAATCTGTGTTGATACAGATGGACCTAAAACGCCAGTCAGTATTATGCCTGCCACTCACTAAATAAGGATTTATTTATTTATTTATTTTTTTAAATGCCAGGTTTAAAATCAGTGTATTGTATTTTAAAATCACATGGTTACGGAGATGGGGCTATTTTGGCAGCGCGGTCTGCTCTTTCATTACCTTCGATACCGATATGACTGGCCAACCAATAGTACGTGTATATGATATTGTGCGAGGTTCACAGTTCGGTATGTTTAATGAAAATAGTTTTCAATAATGGATTCTCCAGCTTCCTATTATGGAGTGACTGAAGCACTGGTAGTTAGTTGGAAAAGATGACACAGCTTAAAATATTTTTGGTTTTGATATACTTCAAGGTAAGGTCTATTGCCATGATTGCTGCTGAAAATATCGATCCATCATGTGCAAAGTAAGTATTATATTGTGATTTCCACTAATGAAGTATTTCGCCAGTCTTTGAGCTCTCGGTCTAGATTTTTTTGTGTAGTTCTTAACTTGGATAACGGTTCCTTATAGGCTTATGGAAAATGGAATGATTCTCGGACTTTTATCCTTCATGCAGAATAAAAACTTTGGGTTGTTTTAGGAACCAAAGAGGTGTGCCAGAAACAAACGACTTTTGGATTTTTGAAAGGTCAATATTTTGTATTGTCAAAGCTGGACGATATTCTAATGCCAAAGGTAACAATGACATCTTGTTTATTTTCGTATAAAATTTTGTAGTTGGATTAGAAAACAGACGGAAAAAAGGTTAAAGGGTTGAGTCCAGTAACTAAGCAGGATATTTGATCCCCTATGCGTGCCCTTATGCAAAGTTTACCGACGGGGTCTTTTCTAATCATGTAAAGTTAAAAAGAAAAGTTCGTGGGCCCTTACGCGTGCATACTCTTGCTATATGGTAACTACGCCACTGGCTGAGTCTCAGTTTTAGGTCATATTGTAAAAATTACGTTTCTGTGCTGTGTGATATTTATAGGTTACTCCATTTGTATGGGAATATATGAACGAGTTTTTCGGATGGCTATACTTCACGACCTTGGGAGTGCAGTATATCCATCCGACAAAACGAGTTCGTATTTTATTATATGCTCATTTTCTTATTCTACCCAAGACTTAAATATATAAACAAAAATACACTACAAGAAACAAAGTAACTGAATGTATGCCGTATTCCAAACTAAATACACAAGCGTAGATGCATCATTACGCAACAACATTATTAATGCGCACGTAACTCCGCCCAGATAAATTTGAACTTGGTCTTGCGCTAGACGTAAGTTATGAAAGAAAATGGCGTTTGGTCTACTTAAAATTGAAATTTTGAGTCATATTGTGAATGAATGCGCATTGCAACAACTTTTGCATTTGATCTGGAATGATTATGTTTTGGTATTTTTGTCGATTGGACGCAATTTCGTGATTATAGTCTGGATTAAGTAATTTACATCGGATTCCAGCATCGTCTGAGCCAAATCTACATAAAATATATCGTACTGAAGCAGCGAGGCAGAAGAGTGTTGACATCGGCATGCGTGTTTCTGTTCTGTTATTGAATGATTCAGATCATAATGTGTGGAAAATATGAAGTCTTTCAATTGCAATTATCGAAAAGACGCTGTGGAATTTAATGTTTATTTCATTTTGAGTGCAGTAAGGAGGATGTAACTGCACTTGGAATAAACTCGAAATTACAGTACAATTTCGAAATGTGTGATCAACCTTGAGAACCCATGACATGGCTCATGTAATTTGAATTTGCAGAACTAAGAAAGTACTTTTTGAGGAAATTCAGGATATAAAATTGTAAGTATATTTTTGCCATTTTTATTACCAGCTAAAGAAGACAGTTTATGTCTTATAACTTGCATGTTATTTGTAAGGACCCTGTCTCGCGTCTATAGCTAGCCTAAATCTGAAACATTGTATCAAAAAGTTAACACGGAATGTGCCAAAGCTGCTGATATGTGGCAGTCCATGAAACATCTGTTGATATGTGGCAGATCATGAAACATCTGCTTTAGTTCATTCAGAAACAAATGGTCTGTTTACAATATAAAGTAGTTCCTTTATTCGCGTGAATTCAGTGTGAATTAAACTCGCGAGTTCAGTATCGCAAAATATTGCATGATTCGGACAATATAAAGTTAACGGAGATAAAAATGAGCATATAATAAAGGTGTCTCTTTCGCTTCAGCCAAATTCCTTTCACTTGTGACGTCCAAAAAGCTCCCAATACGAGTCGTGTTGTTTGATGATGAATTGGTCAAGCATCTTTAAATATGATTTTCTGGCGGAACCAAATACAAGACAACTATAGTCCAAGTAGCAGAGAGGGTGAACAGACCACTTTTTAGAGCAGTCCGTTTTTGAAACTAAAGCTTCCTACGAAAATGAAAATACAAACGTCAATAAATCTAAACCTAGACTTCTAACCGGGTTGCGCTAAACCGAGACCTCTAACCGGGGTAACGCATTATTTTATATTTTCTTTTGACGTTTGTATTTTCAAATTTTTATGCGTTTTTGTTTACCTACCCGGGACACTCACTGTTGGTTGTTCCCTCCCTGCTGCTGTAGGTAGCGACGCGGTTAGGTTGGAGGTGTCTCAACCAAACATTTTATCGAGACCTGTGCGATATGGCGATCGAGGATCACGTAAATTTATCGTGATAAATCCATGAGGAATCTTTTGCGCTTTTGAGAAGAAGTTTTTAAACTTAATCATATCCATGTCACCTGAACACCAAGTCTGATGGATGTTTCTTTGTGTGTGGGTATCAACACCATTAAAGACAACCAGACGATTGCAGTTATCTCTGATCACTTTAGGTGTTTGTGTATAACGCTGAGTAACATATATAATATCGGTGTTTTTGTGTCTGCCTCGGGAAAATATCCGAGCTGGATTTGATTGTTTGTCTAGCATCACATCATCGTATACTACGAGATTATTAATACAGCCATCGAGATCATCCACAGATGGAACATCATCAATATTGGTGATAAAGTCAATAATATCATTGTCGTCCTCTTCCAATAATTTTGCATTTTCATTAAAATCTTTAAGCACGTCGTAGCATCGCTGATCATCTACAGATGGCACCACTAAATACAACTTATCCCACTTGAGCCATCTCATTATCAGGTTAAGCAACAATTGACCCAGATGGACCTATGATAATTGCTCTGATAGAATTTGGTAGCGCTGGATGATTCTTGATTGGCTCTTGCTTTCGTGTCGCTGAGAAATAGATGACATTCATGTTGTAGAAATATAACAAACCTATGGATTTATATTGTGTTCGATGCGGAGCACCGACCCCCACCAGAGGATTAAAAACAATAACGACGAGGAATAAAAAGCGTGCACTTACAGGCAAGTGTGTGAAATGTAGTACAAAAATTTACAGATTTATCTCTCGTGAAACAGGCAGAGATATCGCTGCTTCATTGGGAAAATTACCAGGGGCTCCATGGGCTAAGTATCCTAGCAAGAAGCATCTCCCTGGATATAATTATTGTGGTCCTGGAACCCGATTGATATCCGACTTGATGAGAAAGATCCGCCAAGATCTGGAGAGTATCCAATAAATGCGATTGATCAAGCGTGCCATGTTCATGATGTTGCGTATAAAAATCCAGATTTACAACAACGACTTACTGCAGACGTGAAGTTGATTCACACTCTAAAGTCTGTAAAAAAAAAAAAAAAATCTCTCTGAGAATCGCTTGCGAATGTTTTGATAAGATCTGCAGTGAAAGGTAAACTAGTGCTAGGGGCCGGTAATTAGTCTGCTGATTATTATTGTAATAATGGAATCGATTTATTATAGCCCAAGATGATATTGGAGGAGTAGAGCAGCGATTAGTAAACTTGCTGATGCAGTAGGTGTCGAACGTTCTGTTGCTGCAAATTAGTTAGCACGATAGGCAATATGGCAAATTTATCTACCACCGCCTAAAAACATTCAAATTCAGTACGCACAGTTTGATGTCAGTACCCTCAATGAAGTTCGTCAGGCAGATATTTTATTTTTACTGCATGATAATATTTAAACTGGTAGACGTCAATCGCGCACATACATATACGCGTTGACTATCGTTGACGGTGCAAGTAGATATAAAGAAGCAGAACCACTATCAACAAAGACAACAACTGAAGTTGCATCTGCGTTTGAACGAATTTATCAACGAGGGCCCTTGCGATGGCCACAGTTGCTACAGGTTGAGCCTGACAAAGAATTTCTTGGTGCAGTAACATCTCTGATGAAACAACACAACGTCAAAATCAGACGAGGGCACACCGCAATTCATCGCAATCAGGCAATCGTTGAGCGATTTAATCGAACACTTGCTGAGTGATTGTTTGGATATCAGTATGCGAAGGAAATATCCACCGACGTTAAGTCCCTGAACAATGTTCAGAAGGACAAGAGATCTCGTGAATGGGTTGTAAGACTACCAAGTCTGATAGCTGAGATAAAAAATGAAATTACTCGTGGAATTTCCATGACCCCAATTAATTCAATCTTGAAGAAACACATACCATTTAAGCGACGTGACTCTTTCTCAAAACAACAAGTACTTGGTAATGTTACTGTCAGATATTTATATGAGCCGGGGTAGCTTGAGGAAGGTGGTAAAAAAAAGAGCGAGTGACCCAGTCTGGAGCGTAAACACACATAAAATTTCCAGCGTGGTAAGATCCACGGGTAGACCTGCAATTTACAAACTAGATTCAACTGCCCCGCAACGTGGATTTGTCCGTGAACAATTGCAAGTAATTCCTGAAGATACCCAATTACCACCGCCTTCACTTTTGTGAAAGCAGGACACCAGCTCCTCGACGTCGATTACACTCAAGACAGGCCAGCATCACATTTTCACGTGTGTGGCCGAGACTACTATTAATTCTATCCACGGTAAATTGTCGTGGGTTATTAGGAGAATACTGCCACAACATTACTGTGTTACAGCAAGCACAATGATTATTTTGTTGTTGTTTCAGTGTCATGATAAACTTTACATCAAGATCAAAGTCACGCTTACTTTTTTCACACCGCTGATAACCAATTAACTTTGTTCCTTACTATATCGTCGTTGATTTCCTGAGTTTGATTATTATTCATTACGCAGTCTATGATAACCCTTCGTAGCTGAGACATTCTTCTGACTCTCGACACTGCTAGATAAACTAAATTTGACCATTCAATACGATCATCGACAATCCAAATATTAGTATCCGAAATAGTTAATCCCTGTGATGAATGAATAGTTATAGCATATCCTAGAATCCATGGAGATTTATCCATCGTTAACGCTTTCTCAGCAAGATCAATCGGAACTGAAACAATATCATTAAGAACAAATTTTTGTTTCCTTGGTTCTACCCCTGACTCTGTCAGGCGTCCTGGAATTTCAATATCACTATTTCGTTTACGTGTATCTGCTAAGCGATAACGCAATGGCACAGGTAGATCTGAAAACTTTTCTTTATGTAACAGAAATAGTTGTTGCTGAAGTGAATCACGAACTATCTTCCGACTTGCCACTATCAAATCAGCAGGCCTCCACAAATTCCAAAAATCGTCGTTTGTTGTTTCTAGAATTATTTCACGTATTATTTCACATTGAATCTTATCTGGCTGCAGTCTGATTAGCTTTTTAAATTCTTTCAGCGATTTATCAATAGCTTTGTGATCATCAAGTATTTCCTTATAACAATCTACGAATTCTTTTAACCAGTCACCACACATGATAACAGCAGTATTCCGAGTCAATAACCAATCAAGAAACATTTTTAATACGTCCACGGATACCGTACATATTTCATCCCAGATAATGGTCTTAGGAATATATTTCTCACCTAATCGTTCAGGTGTCCACGCATCTCCCTTCCACCGAAAGAAACTGTGATAAGTATGAGACTTAACTCCTCTTTCTTTCATCTCTCTGGCAAGCCGGTGAGTCGGAGTTAGTACAATCATGTCAAGATTTCGAAATAATTCAATCGCGCGTGTTGTTTCACCAGAACCGCCAGGTCCGTTGAGATAAATGGTTTTATGTCTGGCCACAGGATCATATACCGATGGTGCTGATGATGGTTGTGACATTTGACTGTTTTTATAATATATTTCCTCAGATCTATAATCAGCAGATTCAGAATAACTGAGTATTTTTTTCTCTTTTTATTCTCCATTCGCCCATGATGCATCAACGCCGACATGTAATTCATTTAGCAATCCTGCACTTTTTTACTGATATAAAATGAATCTGTTTCGACTCTAACCGCGGTATCAGGAAATCTGTTTATCATCGATAATAAATTTATCGAAACATACGCTAAAATCGAAGATCTTAAATGAGTAAACCGGTGAGTCACCATCAGTGTAGCTCACAATTGTTCCTAATTTGGCTCCGTCCGATAAGTTAACATTATTTTTATTTACAAATATATATTTCTCTGTTATATCGGCAATTATGAAATCGAGCTCAACATCGTCGATAATTAATCTTGTACAGTGTCGTTTATGTTCATATGATCCTCCCTGCGTAAATTTCCCAATTATTTTTCTGCCGAGATCTATTGCAAGTTTAATTTCGTTTTCAGCAGCATCGGGATTACACTCAAAGATCTCGTCGAGAACAGATCTCTCAACGATAGCTGGTTTTGGCAGCCAGACTTATTTCTGTGGACGATAAGATATTATTGCTTCACTTACGGTTAACGATATCATTATATCTGCATCAAGCATATATCGTAATAAAACTATTAGAGTCCAACCACGTTTATTAAAATGACGACCAATCCAAACAGCGACAATCGGATGAAGGTTTTCCGATGCAAACTCGAATGACTCAATATATGCGAATCCAGTTAAGTCAAAATCTGGCAAGGGTCCGTTTATAGCAACTCGAGTCATCTCGTTTGTTGGATGTCCAAATTTTTAAAATACTCAGAACACTCTCCCATTCCAAGAAAACTTCCAGGATAACATGCAACCATTTCAAATGAGATAACATCCTTATAATCTTATTTAGTATTCCACAGTCCGCCGATTAAGTATTAGACACAACTGCGTTGAATATCTTCAAGAAATTCCAACCATGTTGGCCTCCATGAATTTTCCTCCTGAGCAAAGTGAGTAGCAACTGACGGAACGATGAAGTAATTAATGAGTAATCGTTCGATAACATCAGTATCATTCGTGTATTTCAAAGCAATCTTTGTCATCTCGTCATGAAGAGATTTTGTACGATAAATATCTGCATTAGGCCGTACAAACTGATCATAATAGCTATACTCGGAACTTTGAAACAACCACACGGATACAAGGTCACTCATACTGATATTTCTGATAAAATCGAACATATCACCGTCATAAAATTTAACAGTTCGATTTCGTGGAAATAATGTTACGTCCAACGTCCACGCGTAATCAACGATCTTTATCGGAGGTCCTTTCGATTTATACTTCGAGTCTTATAAAACTTTCCCCGTTAACGTCTTCACCGTTATTGGGAATTTAATTTTTTTCCAACTCGGCAACATCTTTGATAGACGCTAAGGTATCTTAACTGTTTCTACCCAGTTATTTATTGTTTTACGTCGTAAATCCGTTAAACGGTTTCCTCGTTTCGTGTTCGTGAAATGCTCTACAACTCGTTCAGCGACACAATTTAAAGTCGAAATCCTCATTGGGCGGAGATCATTAACATTTGATCAATCATTCAGCGGATATATCGCATAAACAACTGCCGTCACAGGTTATGCTCGCTCATAAGATGGTTTGTCGATCCCCGTCAGTATTCCTAGTTTGGAATTTTTATTTAACGTGGCAACATCCCAAGCGCGATGTGATTATCGAACAGGGATACGTTTATCACGGATAATCTAGGTTACGTCATCGTCTACCGCGGCGGCATCAACCACTACGATAAATTTTATTCTAAAAAGGTATCTTTGTTCGTCGAGATAATTAATGATTGTCCTTGCTCGCTTGTCATTCATTGTAACATCAATCTGGGGGTTATCATCTTGCCTAATTCTGAATGTTGACCACATATAAGCCGCGCTATCATTGCGAAACTCTCTCTTGGCTTCACGGATATGATTGATTAAAGTCCTATTTGTCAAATCAGTCTGGGCTCGCCTCGGCAAGTCAGGGGTTATTCTGTCAAGATCGAATCTTGTAAATTCCTCCATCATATAATTAAGACAAATATATATTTAAATTAAACTTCAAATTTTTATAATATACAATGAATCAAGCAAAGAATAGTTCCAAGTGGTTGATGATTGGACCTACAACTCCTTGTAATAAGTCTTTTGTAACGGATTTCTGTGGATACCACCTGCAGAGTGTGCGACGATAAAGTCTAGGATCAAAGTTGTGTTTAAATGTAACAAGGGAATCAGGGGGGAAACGCAGTTCTGTGTAGACTGTGCCGATAAAAAATACAACGCTTTGAAACGGTATTATGATAGATTTTCACGCTAGCAGCATCCCGCATATTTTATTCTAGTAATAAAATTATAAATGATATATACTATATTAATGGAGCAAGAAAATAATGTTGATGAATTTGTGACACATCCTATCATCACAAGTTAGGAACTATCGACTAAAAAAAAATAGTCGGTTTTGTCACTAATACTGGTTATCGTGGATTCACTGTTGGATAAAACATTATTACTGTCACATATTTGTGTATGAGTGTTTTTTTTGGGTTTTTTTTGGCTTGATCGGGGATGGTTTTGTTATTGATCATATTGATTCAGATCCAAAGAATAATTATTTGAATAATCTTCAGGCTATTACACCGAGTCATAATTCTGCCCTGACTATTATCAGCGGAAAAATAATGGAAATAATAAGAAACATGCAAGACCAGTTAAATCTGTAAATACAGAGTCAAGTTAAGAAATAGAATTTCAATCGATATATGCAGCTTCCAAATATTTCTGTATTTTCCCAGCCTCGTTACAACGTGTCGCAGACAATATAATCAACTCAACATTTGCAAAGAAATACAAACAAAAAATAATATTTCAGTATCTCACTCCTGAGTAAAACTCAAGAGTAAAAACTCAGACGTGAAATTCATGAAGGGAAATAACTCTGTCAAGTAAAACTTCCTCCACTTATGGAGAGATTAAACAGTAACATCGCTTGTATTTTATAACGACCTCCACTTATACATGAAATTATGTTTTAGTTGGTTCTTTTGTGTTTTTTTTGTGAAAAACCTTATCTTTGTTTATCTGACTTTGTCAGGAATAATAGTCAAGAAAAATAGAAAAACAGACAAGGATTAAAATAAGCCACGCCCCTTGTATGAGCTATTTTTGGATTTCCAGGTATTGGTGACTTTATAATAATTTCTGAAACATATGATAGTTGAGAAGAGTCGTGGTCCAGCGCTAACTCTGCTGATTTTCATTTATCAACGTGTGGAAATTAGCGTTCCAATCCCGTGACTGACAAATTTGTCGACGGTTTGCGATAAATCGCATTTATAATAATTGGGCCTCCAGCCTAAGGAGAGAAAAGTACTGATAACTAAAAATAAAATCTGTGTACATCTCCCCACAATGTTGAACAACGTGGTGGGTGCTGATTTTGCACTCCCCGGGGTTTGATTTTTTTTTGGGGGGGTGTGCACAAAATTTAAAAGTTATCAGTATAAGTCTGTCGAACGTAAAAATTACTTGGTATGTCCATGAGGTGGAAAAAGAGGAGCCTCCACCTCATGGTAATGCTGTAAATAGCTTGATGCTGTAAATAGCTTGATGCTGTAGATGCTGTAAATAGCTTGATGCTGTAGATGCTGTAAATAGCTTGATACCGTAAATAGCTTGATGCTGTAAATATGCTGCTAGAATTAAGTACATATATTGTGCCGTCCACACATTCCGACAACAAAAATTAAGGAATGTGTTAGAATTAAGTATGTGTATATTGCTGTCCATGCATTCCGAGAAAAATCAGGAATGCAAATATTTTTTTATTTTAAACAGATATTTATTACATAATGAATTCCGAAAATATTAATGCGATTATTTCTGCGATTAAAAAATTATACAGAACTTTCTGATCAACTTGATCCTGAAAAAAATTACAAATGATTTTGAAATATTTCAAGTACAAAAATCTGAAGGAAGATACAAACTAGCATCCGAATACTGGTTTATTAATTTATTCCAACAGACAATGAAACAATCGCTAGCTTATGTATATGATGATATGAACGTCCGGCAATTCGTTCCACTCGCACAGGGGATTGAGAAAATTGGATCAGATCAGAGTTATCTCAAGAATATGAAACAAAAAGATTGTGAGTGCACGTGTAAGACAGTTGAAAAAAAATATGTACGATTGTAACAATCGAATTGTGAAAATGAAAGTTGTGAAAGTGAAAGTTGTAACACCGAATAATAGCGCACGTTTTGACTATTGTCTCCCCCCCCCCCCATTATAACAGGGATTATATCAGGGTTCCAATCTAATTCTGATTATATAATTATTTTTTATTCTGATTTAGATTCAGATTATAATATTTATTCAGATTATAATATTTATTTTTATTCTGATTATAATATTTAGTTTATTCTGATTCAGATTCTGAATCAGATTATAATATTTATTTTTTTATTCTGATTATAATATCTATTTTTATTCTGATTTTACTATCTATTTTTAATCTGATTATAACATTTATTTTTATTCAGATTCAGATTCAGATTATAATATTTGTTTTTATTTTTATTCTGATTCTGATTCAGATTCTAATATTTAATTTCATTCTGATTCAGATTCTAATATTTAATTTCATTCTGATTCAGATTCTGATATTTAATTTCATTCTGATTCAGATTCTAATATTTAATTTCATTCTGTTTCAGATTCTGATTCAGATTATAATATCTATTTTTATTTTGATTCAGATTCAGATTCTAGTATTTATTTTTATTCTGATTCTGATTCAGATTCAAATTATAATGTTTATTTTTAATTTTATTTTGATTCTGATTCAGGTTATCATATTTATTTTATTCTGATTCAGATTCTGATTCAGATTATAATATTTATTTTAATTCTTATTATAATATTTATTTTTATTCTGGTTTTACTATCTATTTTTAATCTGATTCTGATTTAGATTTAGATAATAAAATTTATTTTGATTTTTATTCTGATTCTGATTCAGATTATAATAATTATTTTTTATTCTGATTCTGATTCAGATTCAGATTATAATATTCATTTTTATTTTTATGCTGATTCTGATTCAGATTATAATATTTATTGTGATTCTGATTCAGATTATAATATTTATTGTGATTCTGATTCTGATTATAATATTTATTGTGATTCTGATTCTCATTATAATATTTGTTGTGATTTTAGGAGATTTCATAAAAATCAGTCAGGTCACGATCTCACGTACAAACTGACCGTAAGGGATTCATCTCGCAAATCAAGAAGGTGTACGTGCTGGTCAGTAAATCTGAAATGTATCCGTGATAATAGCGGATTATGACATCCCAGATAAACCGGATTAATAGGTACTAACACAATTAAAAATCCAGGTGGAACTTTGGGAGTGAATGAATATAGGATATATCCCTTCTGTGCCTGCCTGGATTTTTCAAGATCTACTTGATAACTGTCATCGATCGCATCATACACCAGATTAACCGCAATCGTTGATGCAATATTGACAACATCTGGTGATATACGAGGACCACCACCGTCTGGATCATTGTTGTTTGAGAATGCTCGGAGGAGGGGATATTTTTCTCCATGATTCTAGTATCTTTGGAAAATATTCATCAATGATATCACTGACGGTTTTTGTCAACTCATCGGTGTTGAATCATGGTATTATGAATGTTGGTAATTCTGCTTCTGTAATCGCATAGTGTCTGAGAAACAGCTGCTTAATTGTCGTTGTCTTCTTATCCGGTGGAAGATCGATGAATTCATCTCCAGCAGCAATCGTTGTTTCAATAATAACCCAACTGACATATTTGAGGTCTGATACAACTTGATTAAGATGTTGTATCGTTTCAATTTTTTTCGATATTCTGGAAGGGAAGAAAATATTCGTTTATCTGAAACATAATCAGACCGTTGAGACTGCGGTTGTACTGAAGGTGATGGTGGTGACACTTCTGGCCATCTTAACACAGTTCGGATCGAAGACTGATATATATCTACACTGTAGTCAGACGTTGATATTTCTAGCGCGGCTGATAACGGTGGCTCATGAACCGTGATAGCGATCATGGATTCTTTTCCTGTAATAAATTTAATCCTGCGTTGGAATTCGCTGTTGAACTGTTCTATCTGATAACTGCCCGTATGTATGCCTACAACTTGCCAGTCAGAGGTTCCATCAGATTTATTTTTATACGCAAATTATTTGCTTGCAACCCACCGAACGACTTTGATCTACTATTTGGGCAGCTGTAAAATACTTGCAATTGTGCAAGAGCTATTTCCTTGGCTGCAAAATTGTCGTTGAAAAGCTAACGTCAAACTCAGGCTTGGTTGAGCTCGCTGATATCATCATGGTTGTTGTTGGCGTTGTATTAGCGACGATTTGTTCCAGCAATCGCAGCGATTGATCTTGCGACATTATTATTTAAGTCAGGGATCTAACTATCTGTCTTTGTCGGTGTCTGCTGCGTCTGCTGCTGAGATTCTACCTTGACAGAGTCAAGGGGTTGGTTTCCAGTTTCTTCATGATAAACCTTAATCATTTCTGCTACTTTCTGATTTGATATTATTCCTTCATTGAGCCCTGATCATATCAGTGATGATAATTTGGCGTGTGCACGTGTTGCCGCTGATTGCAACGTTGTATATTCGTGCAATTTATCAGCCGCACACGTAGATATCTTTTTTTTGCGATGATATTAAGAATACCAGCAACACGGGTTATAGTTGCAACACCAATTCCTTTTACTGGTGCTATTATGCATGTGGCTGATAATGCTGCGATTATAGTTACTGTTCCAGCGACTACGACGGATGCAGAGTATACAATTATGTCAGTAACAACGACACGTTTGCGGTATTTTTATAGTTTTACTGTATACGCATCAATGATATTTTTCAGTTGGGTATGCCATAAACACACTTGCTCGTATCTGAAAGGTTGAACGTCAATCGATTCGTTCATTGTATAAATTTGCTAACACTCTAAGTTGGTGGTAGTTTGGCGACGAATTCATTACACCAATAGTACAACACGCCGAAGCATTTTTCTTCGGGTTCCACCACAAATGTTTCCTCGTCGTTTTGGTCCAATATCACTAACATAGATCCAGAAGATCCACTAATTGGATAACGCCATGAAATTGAGTTAGATATTGTAAATGTTGTAACGCCCATTACGTAGAACCTGTACGTACCGGTAACCTCAGCGGTACGTTTGATGGATTTATTGAGTGGTGTCCATAATGCTGATCCAGACACTACTGTATATACTACATCATCGGTAATCTTTTTTATGTCAGAGAGTTTAATGTCGATGACTGCTGGACTCCCAAAAAAATTCATTGATGGCTCTATTTACGTTTCTACGAAAATTTTTAAACGCGGTTACTTGATTAGCATATTCAGATCTAAACGTGGTCATTCCTTCACTGATTGTCATTAACGAGGTCATCATCGGGATGTTGCTATTGTCGACGTATTTCTTCGTTGCAGCGTCATCGTTTGATTCTTTTTCTCCAAGACCAGTAATTTTATTATTATTAGCCATACTGAGAGAACCAGTCATTGGATCGCCAGTTTTAGCAACGCATTTACTGATCTCAGTTCTGATCGTGGCGTTGTTGCTGTCCACGTATTTTTTTGTTGCCACATTATTGTCTGATTTTGGTTCTCTCACATTGATAATTGTGTTTTTTCTCACGTTGAGATCGCCATACATAATATCTCCAATTCTTCTAATACGTCCAGCAATCTCTCCAATGATTGTTAGAACTGATTCCTCCGAGTTTTTAATTTTTTGTCGTTTTTAACAAACACCACTAAGTTATCTTCGGTCGCACCTGGAACCCGCAGAATAATATCTGTCAACGGGATATTGCTCGCCTTTAACCGTTCCTGTTTATCCTGAAAAACAACTTCATTTTGGTCCACATCTGCGAGACGCAAAAGATCAGCGAGTTCATTCTTGACCTCGTTAAGGGTTGCATATTTGGATAAGTCACCTTGAGGCTTGCCATGAGTAAGACTCCGAATAGATCTTCCGTAAATATCTAGCATTGTATATTCACTAAGACCTGTTTAAAACGTTGGACGACGTGGTATAATCGTGCACGACTTTATGAGGTGGTGTGAGGGACCTTGACACAGCGTCGAGAACAGCGAATACTTCACGGCCACATATTGGCGGATCAGTTATTGTCTGTGTTGGTAATGTTGAATACCAGATCGGAGTGCTTTAATGTCCGTCAACATACTTTAAAAATTCTTTTGGTGGCGCCAACCCATACGAATCAAAATAAACAACTCGCGTATGCAACCCAGTGAGTTCTTGGACCAGAACTTCCATCGAGATTAATAATACCAGTTTCAACACGGTTTGGTTGTTTTGGTAATTGATCACGCATAAAAACACCTCTGAAGTTTTTTTATATCTAGTTTTTTAGCATAGGAAACATGTTTAGCGAAGTGTCCCGGGCAGTCTCAGACCTCGACCTTATCAAGAATGAGGCATTCCTGGCAGTCTTAGAACCCGTCCTTTTTTGGAAGTCTTTAGTCCGTGACCTGTTGCTTTCTTTAATGCCATCATAGCAGGAGTTTCAACAGCACCAAGTGCATCTGCTTTTGCAACAGCTGAGGCTGCAGCGGCTATCAAAGTTGGTATAGCTGCAAGAAGTGAAAATATACCACCCGTCTTGGCAATATCTTTAATAGCACCCGCAGAAAGATCAAATCTAACACCGGTCTTTGATCGTTTGGCGTCATTGAAGTTCTTGAGTTGACGTTCTGTCATAGATAATTTATTTGGACCTTGCAGCGCTGCTGATTTCGGCAATATTTTATTCCAGAATTCTTTTTTAATATTGATCGTAGCTTTTTAATCTGACCAGGAGTCAGAATAACATTAACGTGATGATATGACATTATAATATCATGGGTGACTTAATTACTAATCGTGCACTTGAGATCGCAAGCGACCCAATTACATGTTTTCCACTGGGGCATCAATGACTCTCATTCGTCCAAAAATACCTTCAAGCAACATTGTTTTGTCTGGGAGTATAACATCGACTGCTCTATAACCAGCAGCGGGCAGTCGTGCTACACGAGCTCGGAAATGTATGTCAGCGACTGATTGTCTGAACAAATCCAAGTGTTCCAGTGAGAAATAATAGATCGGATATAATGTTGTGAAATCCCGCTGAGATATCTGCAAACCAGAATCCACATTCTGATCACGCCCCATGAATGTCATCAACCGATGATAAGTACGTGCAACATGATTATTATCAAAATTAAGCAACACTTCTTCAGAAGGTTCTTGATGTCCATTTATACTCAAAGAAACTTCACTAACCCCAAGCGTGTCAAATATCATTGGATTTCGTTCCTGCGAATCTACTCTGGCATTTTCCTGAAACGCGATGAATATATGTGGTGGTGCTGTGATGCTATCTGCCATGCGAATAACCCAACAACATTACTTTGAATACTGTCTGTGGTCATCGTCAACCATGACAACGTTGATTTACCACCTGGATCCATGAAAGAGAGCAACCGTTGTTCTTCATTCAGCGATGGAGTCATTGTTGGCATCCACAACGAAAGTTTTGTTAATATTACTTTACTTGCATTAACGGCAGCAGCACGCCATGTTGCATCACTGTCGGTGGCTTTTCTAACAAGTACCACGGTGTGTTTAGCGCCAAATATAACTTTTCTAACATGTCTGCAGAATCCATATATATGTGATAGTGGAATCACACATGAAAATTCTTCATCGACATTTAACATTGATCGACGTGATGCAAATCCCAAGATGAAATTTCATTCATTAATGCAACTTCACTTCCAGCTGCATTCAGTTTAACGTGGCTGCTTTCGGGCTGATCAGTAATATCCTTTGCAAACATCATTGATGGACCAGCTGATCTCGAGCAATCATCGCTGTATCTTGCAAGGCCAAGTATCGTCGTGGCAACGTCGACGTTTTCCAGGCTTGATTCAATATATCTTCCGTCGATGCTATACGTGGCACTGTCAAATAAAGCCATGACACCATTATTAACAAAACCAACTCGATCACCAATTCTGTACGCTGTATCATCTGCTTTCAAAAGTCTACCTTCGATCTCAGTGAATGCCTTAACGGGCAGGAAATATCTACTTGTATCCTGAACTTGCATCTCGATTCTTCCTCGTGTGTTAGGTACACGTGCGTCATAAGAATAATATTGATAATCGCGCACAGATTCATCCTTGAGAACTTGTGCGTCCATGTCAAATGCTGGATCATATACACGTTTAAACATTATTTATGTTTGTTGTCGTCTAACACGAAGACCATTTTACTGCCATCAGACTAGCAGTTATATGTTTGTTTTTTTTTTCTGACAGGGGTACACCATCCAACTCTGCTAGTTTTTGATTGGCAGCTTGATTTATTATTTTACTGACACCTACTGGCATAACTTCAGTGCTGGGCAATTTTACTGGCTGAGGTCGGACCGCTGGCGATATGCGTATTAATCGTGCTAGTCTATCCCTGACTGCTGAGAATACTTTACTAGAAACATCACCAACAGCACCAATACCTTTATCACGAACAACGTCAAAATAGCTTTCATTCCCAGTTGCTTTACAATCGGTATTGCTTTCGGTGCTATCCTTCTGAATAGACCCTGAACAACATCACCGAGTCCATCACCGTAGATTGCTTTATGTGTTGGTAATCGCGAATTTATCACCCTGACCACGTTGAGCATTATCATAGATCATATTATTTTCTCGTCACTGATCTAATTGCATCAGTCACTGCGGTAATCATCAACGATTTCATCGATGAGGGACCGATACACATTAATGTCCATGATACCGCCTGTAAATAATCTCTGACAAATATCAGCTGCTTCATTAATGATTTCTTGGGAATTATTGCCGGCTCGTCTTCCACCAATCATAATTTCTAGTCTATCAACATCGGCAAGGACGTTATTGGGACATGGAGTAATAAAACCATTTCCTTGAGTGGTTTGTGATGTGATTTGAATTTTTAACGTAGCTTTAACAATTTTTCAGTCATATCGCTACGATGTCTGCAGTGTGGCAGTTTATAGTGATGTCCAGCACTGGGGCATCATGCCGCAGACATGTAGCATGATGTCCCACCCAGTCACATTATCCTGAAACCAGGTCGAACAGTCAAAACTCTCTAACCTCTTAATGCTGAGCGCCAAGCGAGGCAGCTGTTAGTACCATTTTTGTAAGTCTTTGGTATGACTCGGCCGGGGATCGAACCCATGACCTCCCACATCCGATGCGGACGCTCTAACCACTAGGCCACCGGAGCGGTTTCCTTGAGTGGCAATACCACTTCCAGTGGCACCGGGACCAGGATCTGCATCATACCATTTTTCTTATTCCTTGCTTGTTATTTCGTCTGCTTTTTTCCTTACTTGTTCTTGAGAGTGATTTCCTTTATTGTTTAGCTTCTTTAAGTTGCAACTCCATTTCTTCTTCTTTTCGTTTCCTTTCTTGTTTTATTTGTTCAATATACTCATTTATTGCCTGGTTAAAAATGTTAAACTTAGTAACATCTCCCTCATATCTGATCTGCGGAGTATTAGTAGCGATGCGATATACATCCTTAAGCCAATCGGTAGATTTCAGTTTTAACATATTTGGGTTTTATATATTTATCTCTATTTCAAAATCCAAACGCGGCAATATGAAGTAATTGGCTTGGGGTCTTGAAAGCGGCAATACCTTCCGGCATAAATTTATCTATAATGTTAGTTTTAACTTTTGGCGGAGACGGCGGTTCAACTTCAGGTTGTGGTTGAGGAGGTTGCCGGGGTGGTGGTCGAGTTGCTCGAAGACGGCCAACAATATCAACAGCCAATGTTTCAAGAGCTTTTTGTGCTGCCTCAGTTGCTGCAACAATTTTCTTGGTTGGTTCGACAATTGGTTTAAAGTTTGCACCTTCTGTAAATTCCACCTGAGACTCCTGACGCGCGTGTAGTTGTTGCTTGACAGAATCACGGACGGGGAGATATTTCATAATTGCCTCTAGTCGCTGTCGAGCTAGTTTAACTGCGTGAGATTCCATGGTTAGCAACCGCTCCCGTGGCCTAGTGGTTAGAGCGTCCGCCTCGGATGCGGGAGGTCGTGGGTTCGATCCCCGGCCGAGTCATACCAAAGACTTACAAAAATGGTACTAACAGCTGCCTCGCTTGGCGCTCAGCATTAAGAGGTTAGTGTTAGGACTGGTCGGCCTAGTGTCAGGATAATGTGACTGGGTGGGACATCATGCTACATGTCTGCGGCATGATGCCCCAGTGCTAGACATCACTATAAACTGCCACACTGCAGACATCGTAGCGATATGACTGAAAAATTGTTAAAAGCTACGTTAAAAATTCAAATCACACTCACACACACACATTCCATGGTTAGCGTTATTACTGATATAATAATGATTTAATTAAGCCACACAGCAGCAAGGAGGGAACGACCAACAGTGAGTGTCCCGGGTTGGTAAACGAGAACACAAAAAAATTTGAAAATACAAACGTCAAAAGATAATATAACAAATATGCGCTAACCCGGTTAGAGGTCTCGGTTTAGCGCAACCCGGTTAGAAGTCTCGGTTTAGAATTATTGACGTTTATATTTTCATTTTCGTAGGAAGCTTTATTTTCAAAAACGGACTGCTCTAAAATGTAGTCTGTTCACCCTCCCTGCTGTTGTCCAGTTTCAGTCCTCAAGTCGGTGTGCGATACTACTTCGAGTAAATTTAGAGCTCTCAAGCATTTAGCTTTCAGTTTCTTAATGTGTGAAATGACGGTGAGTTTTTCTATCGAAGACAACCTAAAAAAACAAACGTTGTTTCCTCAACAACCGCTTAAGGTGTTCTGTTCAGTGCGAGTTTAGGATCATCATGTTATCTTCGCAGCTGAAATAAATGCATACATACTGTTTTTGATTTTGAGAATTTAAAACAATTGGTAGTTGCCCAGTTTTGAATATTGTTTTTATTTTCTTGAAGTTACAGTTCAGTTGTATGCACATGTTTGGATCGATAACATTAGGAAATCATCAACATATAGGGAGCAATCTACATTAGGAGCCAAGCACTTGCAAGTGGTGATGTTGTTAATTTTTATGTTAGAAAACGTAACAGATAAAATCCTGCCTTGAGGCACCTCATGAAAATGAAAGAAAGGGTGAGAAAAAAGATTTATTTTAAGTGATTATTTGTTGTCTAGGCTTTTTTACGAAACATGTCCAAGTGCAATAAAATGTTTTATTCTTTTTATTATTGTTGTTCTTGTTGTTCAGAATTACTTTCAAAAATAGGAATTAACATCATTTGATACAAATTTAAATACGCCAAAGTATGAGAAAAAAATCAAGAAAATAAAAAGGGCATACGTTTTCATTAGTTTAAAAAAATAATTATAATTTATTGCAGTTTTAAACTATATAATGACAGTGCGATAACATTTGCAAAAGCTAAAATATTGCAACAAACATAATGAAACAATGATTGACTGATTAATTAAACATTACCGATCTTCCATTATATCCCTATCTACGCGCAGCCGCTACTATTGTGGTACTGAAACTTTCTATTACAATAAATGGAGTTCATAAAATTCTACAGTTGTGCAACAGAATAATCATCAAATAAAATGGAAGGAAGAAATACCCGGAACAAACGTTGTTAAGATTGCTCATTTAAAAAGAAACACAAGTGGCAGAGCATGGGGATTAGGGGAATAAGAGCCCCATGTTAAATAAGGAATATAGAACCAAATGGGAATTTAAAACAGGCGCCATGTTAGTTCATAGCTACATTGTAACAGTGTAACATGATGAGACGGCCCTCACTCCAAGCGAATTACGATATGACGCCGTAGGTTTTAAATGAGAAGCCTGTCTGTTTGAACGTGTAGCTTGTGTTTGAAGGGAAGTGGAAGTTTGTCTGCCTTCTACACGAAATTCTGTAGTTTGCTTTGGCTTGATAAAGACAGGGACATAAAAATACGTCGAAGTTGTATATCTTAACAGGGGTTTGGTAAATGAAATGTAGTAAATGGTCCTGTGTCAAAAGGTTATAGGGACAAACGGAAAATTAACATGTGGCAGCTATTTTTAAATTTATGTTTTTAACAGCGTAGCATGCTCTCGGTCTGAAATTTCACACGAGGAGTTTGGCTGTTTTTGTAACATGTTGGTTCTCTTGTACGGAAATGTAAGGGGTTGTAGGAAATTAGGAATTCATCAGCACTCTAAATTAAATGATTTATTTTGTTTTACCTTATAACAAAAATAATTTATCTCACTTTAACACTCTATGATCCCTCTTAGAAGTTAAAATCTTTGCCGTATAATAATATAATAATAATGTAATAATATAATAATATTCCCACCACTGCCTACATTCCTTTTTAAACAAAATAACCACCATCATAATTTTACATATTAATTAGACATTTATATACTATCCACCAACCATTTATCTACTATCCACCAACCAATTAACTACTCACCACCAACCATGTTTCTTTACTATCCACCAACCAATTATGCCTTTCAAAATGAGGAATCTGCCTCTGTGTGTGTGTGTGTGTGTGTGTGTGTGTGTGTGTGTGTGTGTGTGTGTGTAAATAAGAGTTAAAGAATTTTCTCTAAACAGCACACAAAACAAACAAGTCAACAATAGGTTTCAAAATCAACATTTTTATTTAAGTCCCGCTCACTTTAAATGAACAGCTTCTTCATGAACAAAAGATTAAACATCAATATATTTTATAGGTTGACAACGCTGTGGAGTCAAACTAGATTTCCAATGATCTAAGACAGTATAATTTCGACATCGATGTACACATACAAGACATTTCAGAGCTAAAGAAAAGAACCTAAATATCTTTTTCAAAAATTACTGTATCCAGCTAAATTAACTTTCTATGTTGATTTTGGGTGTAATTATTTAGCACAGATTCCACAGCATAGACAAATATTTCATCCTTATTTTGTATGCTTCCACAAGCTTTAGACAAATCTAAACATGCATTTTCTTGCGATGTTAAATATTTACTTCTGTCAAGCATTCACTTTGTACCTTCGCTTGTTTCCTGTCAAAATATAAAATGCAAAATGTCAAAAAAGCGTTCAATTATATCATCTATTCCGCTGCTTTCCATTATGCTAATAAGTTTTGTTCAATGGAAAAATTCAGCTTTTGAGTCTCTTCTTCATTATCAAGTCAAGGTTTACATCTACAGAACCAAATGTACCATCTTTTAAAGGCACAAATTTCTGTAGCTATGGTTAAATATAATTGAAAAATTTGGATTAATCGTCATTATTATCACAGTAAAAATTTAAACTCCTTTACACTTTAAAAATGGATCTCTAAGACATTTTGTTTTTAATCTGTTCAGATTTTATATATTCATTCGTCTCAGTTATTTTTGAGAGTTTCAACATATTAACGAAGTCTTTAATGTTCGTTATAACATCAGTTGTGAATGGGGGCATCCTAGCGTCAATGAGACTTTAATGTTCAATTTGGGCGATTGCACTCTGGCGACAAGGGGAATTTAAGATGGGGAATTTAACATAGGCAATGTATAGCGGCAATGTATTGGGAATGGAACAGTGGTGACGTCACGGTATTGGACGCCGGCAACAATGTTGCATGTGGCTGACCTCAATCGGCCGGAACAGAGTGGCAAGGGGCTGAGCTAAATACGCGCTACTCTAGGGACAATAGAAACCTAGACAGAGACGTGGTTAGAGACAGGGTTAGAGGCAGGGTTAGAGACAGAGACATAGACAAATGATACACAGATTTATGAACAAATCTATTACACAAAAAATCGACTAAATTTTTTTTAGGCAAGAGAGAATACATATCTTTTCGAGGCAATGGAGTGGCCATGAAAAGGGCCTTTGGATTTTTTGTTAACATCATTCAACTTACATAGAGGGCATCGCACGGGTCTTCTTCTCTTCTTCAAACTTCGTCTGATCTCTGGACCGTAGATTAAGACTCGCTTCAGACAGACTTGTCTCTCCACATAGATCCATCGTTTCCAAAGGGCCCTATCAGTCATCTGGGTAATTGCCCATGATGATCTGGCATACACGAGATAGTTTGGGTTGAACAACATCGACGATAGGAGGGTAGACGATTCTACGTTAGCCCACATCTTGTGACGAGAACAGGTGAATGGAATGAGGTGAACCGCAGTTATTTATAGTGGAAGAGCTGGTCGAGTTCAACACTCCTAACACGCATTACTAAATTTCAGTCATAGTGTGGAGTCTGTCTTTCAATCCGAAGAGAGCTGCCTGTGACGTCACATTTCATATATAGGTGAGTTAGCGTCTGTGCGCAGTGAATCAATGCGACAGAGTTAGAACATGACGGAAACTAAGAAGACGATGAACTGGGGTGCACGGCCGTGGAGACGAGAAGTGATGGCATAGTAGCAGCAACCAAAGCAAACACAGTCGTACTTCCAGAAGAGACCGACTTTAATTGGAATTTAGTGGATTTTCTCTCTTCTTCACAAGAATTTGTTCCGGTACCAGCACCTTCACCACCTTCTCCTTCCTTACCATACGTCGAGAATTTTAAACAGAGACAGAAAGAAGAATTGGAGAAATTTTTGTAACACCATAAAGAAGCAGAAGAACCTTTCTCATTCAACAGCAACGGCGACAAGAAGAAGGGGCAAGAAAACGACAGGAAGAGAAGAAGCAGAGAAGAAACAAGGTCTAGGAGAGAAGGAGGACAGTGAAAGTCAAACGGTGACGGTACTCTTAGACATTTTGGCAGATTTAGGGAGTCTGAAACAAATGCATCATACTTCTTTAATACGAACTAAGAGATAAAAAGACCTTCCAGAGCCAAACAGTCCAACCACGTCCACACACCTACTATGCCTGAGATACCAACACTAGTGATCTCTACCAAATCATCGATAGTAGCATGTCCAGAAGTAGGCTTTGGCCGTGGCAAAGGGATAAGGCAGTTAAAACTCATTACTTTCCGTTCCTGAGTTTGTTTTTTAAAAAAAACAAAAAACAAACATCCAACGGTGCTTTTCAGGGCCACCCATCTCTCTTGAAAAGAGACTACTCAATGTTTGCTAAAATCAATTAAAACTCAAAATCCCTTTTTCCCCCATGATGGACGTGTGTAAGTGCGTGAGTGTAGGTTCTTATTATAAAATCAAAAATAAGAGACACTTGCGTTTCTCTTTCTGGTATATTCTCTGGTACAAATTTACAATCCAATTCACAGCACATCACTATAAAAAGTTCAGTTTTCTTCTTCTTTGTCTTTTCACTCTCTCCTTTTTGAACTTCTTCACTTCTGCTCCTGTTGTTTCTTAGGGCAGTCTGAAGACCAATGTCCTTTCTCTTGACAATGATAACAGGTACCTTGACCTTTGTCTATTTTGACCCTTGTCTCGCTTTGACGTTGTGGACATTCAGAAGACCAATGCCCTTTCTTCTAACAGATATAGCAAGTATCTTGACTTTTATCTCGAAAGGAGGGGAAGTAGTCCGTCGGCTTCTCTGAAGAAAACCTTCGTATGACACCTCGCAAAGCTCTGATCAGAAGTTTGATCTGTGTTGGCTCTTCCATCTTTCTGGTAGGATTGAGAGTGAAATGAATACTTTGAGGGATGACACTGACCCTTTATATAGGGAAGACACTGGCCTTACATTGACATATAGGGGACCATGGCGTTTAAAATGTAGTCATTTGACTTTTTGCAATCAGGATCAAACGATCGCATCAATTCGAGAAGAAAGGAGAGGAAAGTAAGAGACAGAAACGTGACCTATCGCATCGCACAGTAGCTGAAGTATTGGTTCAGATTCATGCCAGCGATTTCGAAGATGACATAAGTGAACCAGAATCCAAACCTAGAGAGTGTAAGCAAAACCAAAATCAACCACCATTATGCCCCTGAAAGTATTACCACATTCGAGAGACGGATAAGCGCTCCTCTAGAAAATTTAGCCTACATGTACACGGTGAAGTTTAAAGATATCAAGTCCGACTTTGGAGAAAGCAGAAGAGTTCATCACCGATTTGTGGGATTCTTTGTTAACCACACTGAAACGGCAATGTCGAGCCAACGAAGACGATCGCTTGACACTTTCCATTTATCACAACAGTCTGAAGTCCAATGTTTGGATCGAGTTTAGCAGGCCATCAGAATCGACACCTTCCAAAGTCATCAACAAGATTCAAGACGTTCAGCAATCCAACTACCAGTTTCACCTCACCGATGGCTCACGTTTCTCTTTACATGGCTCACGTTTCTCTTCCCAAAGGGACCGGACGCAAAAAGGTGTTATTGGTGGACGACCTTCGTAGCACCAAAACGAGTCTCGTCCCAATTAACAACCCTCAAGATAAGATGTGTTTAGCCCGTGCCATCGTGGTGGGACGAATGTATGCCGATAGAACGAACGGTAGAATGGAAAACTATTCAGCGATCGCACCGAGCCAAACAACGAAGAGAAGCGGGGATATCTAAAGACACACCCTGTGTCATTCCTGAAATGCAAAAATTGCAAGACATCCTAGCTTCACGCTACACCTTGAAAGTACACCATCAAGAAGTGCGCGGACCTCTGTTGTTTCGAGGCAAAAATTTCAAAAATGGAAAATACATTCACGTCTATTATCACGATGAACATTTCGATACTATTACCAGTATCACCGGATTCCTGTGATACAGTTATTATTGTGAGAAATGTGACTATGGGTATAACAATCGAGAGCAACACAAGCATTGCGGATCGAAATGTCCAGCATGTTTGGTCTGTAAACCCTGTCTTGACGAAGGACAAAAACGAGTGCATTGCTCAGCTTGTCAGCGAACTTTTGTCAACCCTACCTGTTACCAACAACATCTGAAGACGCAAGGTTCACAACGGAAAAGTGCTTGTAAACTCCTGAGATTGTGCCCTACTTGTGGACAAGGCATACGTGCCAATAGTACCAAGGGGCATGTTCATCGAGGAAAGAAGCGATGTCACATTTGTCGCCAAATCTTGCACTTGGAACACGAATGCTGCATTCAAAAATACCAACCCCAACAGGAGGAGGAGGAAGATGACCAGAATAAGAAAGGCAATTTCATCTTTTTTCGATTTTAAATGCATGCAAGAGACCAGCAATCACATTCCTAATTTCTGCGCGGCTCATCGAGCATGCCAGAAGTAGATCCAAGAACCTATCTTTTGCAATTGCCCTCAATGTAGCAAGATTCCTGGAGGACGTGAAAAAACCGAACAAGCTGCTGATTTTGCTCAATGGATCTTAGACCCTATTGACGAAACGTGGGGCCAAGAATTTCTCGGGATACGACGGACAGTTTCTTCTGAAATACTATACGGAACAAAAAAACGAACACCCTAAAGTCACTTTGAACATAGCCAAAATCATCTCCATGCAAGTGGGACAAGTATAGTTTAAAGATTCGATGAGTTACTTGGACATGCCTTTGAGTCGAATGCCTAAAACATTTGGAATACCGAAGCCAACCGACTCGCCGTTCTGCCCCATTTGCCTGATGCTCACTACTACGACCCCGAGAAGATGCGCACCGAACAACGAGAAGCTTTCTACGCTTGGTACCACACTCACGCCTAGGACCCCTTCGACTTTCAAGAAGAAATGTTAAAGTATTGTCGTTTCGAAGTGGACATTTTACGGTGTTGCTGTGGAAAATTACGAGAACTGTTTATAGAGCACGGAGGGATCGATCCTTTGGAAAAAGCCTGCATCATTGCCAAAGCGTGTTCTTTAGTGTCATGCCATAGAAGACCCTGGCTGTCATACGCCATCAAACGACCAATTTAGTCAAACGTCAATACTCGGCCAAAGCTCTACGCTGGCTACATTACTTGTGTGACAAGGAAGACAAATGGATCCAACACGCCCGAAACGGAGGAGGTGGAAAGACCATCGGAACATATTCGGTGGATGGCTGGGACTTAACAAAATCCTAAGATCGTGTACGAGTTTAACGGATGCTTATTTAATGGATGTTCGACCTGTTACCCTCAACGGTACACTAAATATCAGTTTTTACAACGTACCTTGGAAGACTTCTCGAGGCCACTTGACAGCGACGCTTAAAGCTAGAACAGCAAGGATACCAAGTTGTGGAAATGTGTGGAACACGAGTACGATAACCGTTTGAAAACTGATCCCGAGTTTAAACGTATCGAGGAAAGTTACAAACTGGCGGACCCTCTGATACCGCGGGACAGTTTGTACGGAGGACGGACGAATGCCACCTGTTTGCTGTACCACGCCGACGAGGAAAAGAAGAATCAAAAACTTGGACGTGTGTTCACTGTATCCTTACGTGTTCAAATATTGTCACTTTCCCGCAGGCCTCCACAATTGCTGAAGGAAACATCGACCTGGACAACATTCGACAATATAAAGGATTGATTAAACATAAAGTCTTGCCTCCCACAAACTTGTACCATCCCGTTCTACCTCACCATTGCCAAGGAAAACTGATGTTTCCCTTGTGCCGTACTTATGCCGAAACCTGCAACCAAGACCAACCTTGTCAGCACACCCAGGAAGAACGCGCCTTGACAGGAACGTGGGTCAGCGTAGAATTGTTTAAAGCTCTGGACCTGGAATACCAATTGTTAGAAGTGTACGAAATTTATCATTTTCCCAAGTCAGAACAGTACCACAAGGGCGACGAGACTCAGAAAGGCATTTTCGCAGACTACGTATCAAAAGAAGCCTTGCAGTCTGGAGAGGATAAAGATTTTAAAGTGACCACCGGCCAAAGTAACCAAATTGTACGTTCAGCCACATACCAAATCGTCAGTCGGCCTTTGCAAAATCTGTGTACCAAATCATGTACCAGAAGCAAGTGCGGCTTCAAAACCACTTCACTTTAAGGTACGGACACGTCGATCCTGGTCAGCATATAAAAAGGGAAAACGTCCAAGACCGATAGTTCATTGTGACTACCATTGCCAACAAACATACACCATTCAAATTCGGTGATGGAGTGCGATTCTGTGCCTTGTGATTGCATGGATACCGTACGCTATGACCTCAGCAATTTAGTACCACATCATGGGAGCTTTGCTATGACTTCTACTACTATCCTACCATGGAAGGTGATGCTATGCGTGTCAAACCTGACGGATTGGAAAGCGATGCCACTCGTTATCGTGGACTCTTTACTGGTTTTCATGGTCAATGTCATCTTCCACGTGAAACCATGCGGCTACCACCATATGGATGTCATCCATGCCTCAGCAAACTACTTCGGGTTTCACCTTACCCTCATCGAAATGAGCCTGTAAAAGAAAAATATTCGTTCCATGTGCGTTTGTCTGAATACGTCGACTTTGAAAGTGGATTCCAAACCTTCCAAGGGAAATGGCATAAGTATCTGGGAGGACCTACCACCGAAGACTTAGCCAAAACTTGATTTATCTACTTGGACGAAAGTGATAAAGTCAAATGCTTCAGTTGCGTCGTGTCACTTCACGAGTGGGAACAGAAAGATTCCACTTACCTGGATGATCGATGATCTCCGCACTGTCACTATATACCTTTAGTAGGACGACTTCAGATGGATACTTTACAAGAGAACATTTGTGGTTTGCCTGTGGAGTTGAGAAAACGCATTTACCGAGAATTTGTCAAAATACAAGTCAAACGCAAACAACAATTCCACCCGTTACGTCACCTATGTTGGAACCACTGGTACCTGAATGCTATAAGAGGACTGATTCATTTGAAAGCGTTCCAGTGGTCAGACATTGTTCAACTGACCGAGGACTAGAAGACTTTGGTTGTTACTCGTCCTACTTCTTACAAGTTAGTCATACTACACCGAATTCCAGAGAAAGAGTTAGAGGGTTACCAAAATCTTTCACACGAAGAAATCTTGGTTCAAGAGGAAACGTCTGTGCTACGTGTGGTGTGTGAGTTAGTGACTAAACAATTTTGATACGGTACTGAAGTACATACATTATCTCCGACAAAAAGATTCATAAAACTTGCTACCATGCCACGACCTTTATCATTAGTAATACGACAATTACTAATCAATGACAGTATTTAGACTGTTGTGGATTACCAACACTTTTTACGAGATCTGTATCCAATGAATTTGGACCGTCATGTGGTGTTGTGTCTTAGTGACTTCCTTTCTGGGATTTCGTTTACCGGCCGATTCCTTGTGGTCTCTTTACGATCTGTACCTCACAGGACCACCAAAAACATGAGGGTGGTACCTTTAAATGTACACGAGAGACTCGTTCTGTTAAAAGCTTTGCGCTTTCACCTCGATACTTCTCTACCTCTACGGGAAAAAAGATTCGTCAACTTTTAGTCACTGAAGATGTTTACGAACTTGCGTGTGTAGCTTATGACTTACACCCTCACTGGACAGATGTACGTGACTGGAAAAGTTTGGGTTTCGTGGCGTGGACAAAAGTAGCAGAAAACTATGCCCACAATTTGTCATCATAAATTCAAACGTTCTGTGAAAAAAGTAACTTTTAAGCCTGTCTTAGCCACTGTGTTAGAAGAAGAACCTAACACCCAGGAAAACCGCTCCATTCAGGACAGGACCATCATTGACATGGACATCCCCGAAAGGTCATTCCGGCAGGACCCTGTTTGACTGTGCCAAGTGTAGAGCCTCTAAGAACATTACAAATTGTCCCTAGAACACCACACCTTCGTCACCAAAATGTTGTACAGTGACTTGCTTACATATTACTTTGATCGTTTTGATGTGTATTTTATCGATGTACTTAACCATTTGGCTCTTGTGTATTTTTGTCTATCGTGTTCAATTTTAAAAATGTTTTGAAATAAACGTTTCCTGAAAAAAGTATAAAAACACTTGACTTGGCTCTCTTCGTTTCAAAAGTGACATTCCCTGCACTATGGCTACCTCTGCTATCTTTGCTACCTCTTCCTCCACTTTCAAAGTCATCGGCGAAAACTTAGATCGTGCCATTTCGGAGGCCTTGTATCTTTGCCTTCTCTTTAACATGTTAATTGCTGGACCGAGCGCTTCAGGAAAAACCGAATTTGTCAAACGTTCGATCGAACATAAACATCACTTCATTGATCGTCCATCTCAACGTATCGTGTGGTGTTACAAAGAGTGGCAATCGGCGTACATACTCCTGCAAGAAAGTCAAGGCGATTCAATCGTGTCTGTGGAAGGCATTCCTGGCGAAGACGACGGGATCGTGTCTGACCCCAGTCAAACTCATCTGGTCATCTTCGACGACATGTGAGGAGAAGACGAAGAAGAAATTAAACTGTGGTTTACGCGCAAGAAGCATTATCGTAATGCTAGTGTCATTTACATCACCCAAAATTTGTTTCAACAAAGTAAAGCCCATCGCACCATCAATCTCAATGCTCATTACGTGGTCTTGTTTAAAAGCACTCGAGATAAATCGCAAGTGCAAGTGTTAGCCAAACAGTTAGGAACTCCTTGACTGACACATGCGCACGACGATGCCACTCAATCCCCTCACGCCTATTTATTCGTGGATTTAAAACCCACTCCCCTCGATTATTTGCGATTTCGTACCCATCTGTTTCACCACTGGTGCCAAGATGGAGGGCCTGTCGTGTACACATCCCCGTCGTCTTAAAAAAAAATCTATCAATCCTCGGGTACTTTCGGTCTATCTCACACATCGTAAACATGACGTCCCTTCAGTCTCATCTTCCCTTCAAATTGATTCGTGCCTTCTACGGCATCAGTCGCGAAAAAGCTCCACAAATCCTTGCTTGTGTCTTAGAAGCCAGTCTCAGAGAAGTCTTATGATGATTTACGGTGACAGCACGTCAATTACTGCAAGGCATCATTCACATTCCACATCAAACCAAACGCTTTTGTGAGAGAAACAAAGTAGCCTTGACGCAACTGGAACATCCCCGCACTCAAACCAAAAAGCAAATCAATTTGAAACCTGGAGGTAGATGTTCTCTAGGAGGTGTCATCATTTACTACCTCTTAAAAAAGGATCCCAATGCCCCCAAAGTCATCCCCAAGAAAAAAACACTCCCCGTCCCAAACGTACCCAGAAGAAAAAGACCAGTGGTGTCAAGACCAGGTCACAGCCCCAGAAAAAGAAAGGTCTCCAGATAAAGAAAAGCCCCCAGAAAAGACCCCAGAAAAAGAGCTTCGATCCGCAAGAGAGGCACTTCTGCCAGGGCGCAACCTAACATTCCCACGACCTGCAGCGACGGTGACCGCGTTTCCAGTAGCCTCAGGTTCTTCCACTTCCCCGTTGCTTGTGATGCCAGCAAAACCCAATTTGACACCCTTCTTTCCCATTTGATGAAAAAAAGAAAACCCGTGTCTCCATGAACTTCTCCTCCAGTGGTGACACCCTCCACCTCTTTAGCTGCTGCGGCAGCTGCTAACAAAGTACCCTCCCCCAAAATCAAGTCCAGCAGAGATCGGGCATGTTTTCAGAGTTTACTGGATTTATCCAAGCGAGAACAGTCCCGATTTAGTCCATTACGAACCCCTCCACGACTCGTGATGCCTGTCATCAAGTTGATACGACGTAGAGACAATAAGTTCCGACACATTCCACTATTAAAAAAGACTGGGGCAAACGATGGGTATCAGTGTTTTTGTGCTCCTGAAACCCCAAAAGATGTCCCCTAAAAGAAGTCCACACCACCACCATCGTCGTTCTCCTGTCCAAAAAGGAAACGGAAAAAGAAAAGGACAGTCTCGTCGTTTTACCCCGAATCTGAAAAAACTTAGCCAAGCATCGACGTCTACTCCAGAAAAGACCCCATCGTCCAAAAAGAAAAAAGAGAAGCAACCAAAGGGGAGGATTGTTTGGCGCTGGAATATTAGAACATATGTTCAAAGAGTTTGGTTTTCCAAACCTAATCCAAAAATAAACCCAAAAATAAGATGAAAGGACGCATGTCAAGCAATGGATTTCAGTATGTTTTTTGCTCCTGAACCAAAAGGATGTCCCCTAAAAGAAGTGCACACCACCACCACTCTCTTGCCAAAAAAGGAAAGAAAAGGAAAGGATTGTCTCCTCGTTTAGCCAAACAACGGGACGTGTTCTCCGTCCTGTCCAAAGTCCCTCCACCCATGCGAAAACAAATCATTCAAACAACCTCCAAAGACGTCATCGATATGGTGTGCGAATGTTGTCTGAATGTCTTGAAAGGAACGATACCTTTGTCTCAGCATCAGAACGAATGCTTAGCCAAGCATCAACACGTTCTTCGTCAAATGGCCCAAAAGAAAATACCCATCCGTCAAAAAAAAAAGATATTGGTACAACACAAAAGATTTGCGCACTTGCTGTTAGCACCCATACTAAAGCCACATGGACACCACTGATTACAGGACTCGTGGGAGCTACAGTTTCACAAATGGCTCAAAGATAAAAAGGATCAAGAAGATTAAAGGGGTCTGTGGGGTGAATAGATCTCAGACGTAACCTTTGAAATCTGATGGAAGGACGAAAACTGACTTTCGTTCCTTACAAACGATGGATGGAACTCCATCGTTGGCAAGGACAACGGACCCCGCATTTACCTCCCTTTCCTCATTTGACCAAGATGTCCAAGTTACAACACGAATTGCAATCGTTGATGGATCGCAGCGATTTGTTAGAAATGGAAAAACCGCAACGGTACTGTCAAGTGCTGCAACGACTCCAACTCTTTCACCAGAAAGCTTTAAACGAAACTTCTCGACCGACTCTGAATCATTTTAAGACCCTGATGAAAAGTCCATCACCACCACCACCACAACCAGTGACCAAGACGGATAAAGGAGAAGAAGAGTTTCAAACCTCCACCAGAAAAAGTACGAATGTTAACACCAACAACATCCAGAATTGTTTGGATTAAAAAGATGATGGCAACCCCTTCTTCCTCAGAAGAGAAAAGGAAGGTGAAGACAGAAGTTAAACAAGAACTGATTACCCCTGTTCAAACATCCTCATCGACACCTATTGCTCGTCGGACACTCAAAGCATTACAATCCAAGAAAATACTACACGAAGAAAAGAGCAGCATCCGTGAAGAGTGGGTGACTTATTAAAAAAAGTCCTAATGGAGAATTTGTTAGCCAGCATTTACTACAATCCATCCCTTCCTGCGGGTTACGGAGGAGTTCACAAATTGTATCGTGCTGCTAAAACCCAACGGAAAAGTGTCCGTTTTCCTCAAGTGCGACGATGGTTACAAGAACAAGCCATGTACATCTTTCACAAACCCATCGGACGAAAATTTCCAGAAAGCGCACCCGAGTGGAGGGCATCGATCATCAATAGCAAGCCGATTTAGCCGATGTCTCTCATTTGGTCACCTACAATCGTGGCTTCAAATATTTGTTTTGTGTCATCGACGTCTTTTCCAAATTTGCCTGGGTCGTGCCATTGACTTCCAAATCGAACACTGAGTTAGTGCGAGCCCTCAAACTGGTGTTGAAACAAAGTGGTCGTCACCCTCTTCGATGGCAAACCGACAAAGGCACCGAATTTCTGAACCAAGCTTTCCAAAACGAATTAAAGAAACGAGACATTCATTTTTTCAACCACCGAGGATCCCGAAACCAAAGTCAGCATCGTGGAACATTTTCAACGCACCTTGAAAGAATGCATGTGGAAATATTTTACGCATCAACACACTCTCAAGAACATCGATGTCTTACCGTACCTGGTCAAAGTGTACAGCAAATCTTATTATCGGAGCATCGGATGCGCCCCCTCCCCCCAAGAAAAATAACTCCCGACAACGAAGTGACCGTCTTTGAGCACTTGTTTGGTACGTCCCGACTGTGGCTATCCCCAAGAAAGGTGGAGTGTTGACGACGGGAGATTGGGTGCGCATTGGCAAAACCAAACGCACTTTCGACAAAGGTTGCTTAACTAACTGGACCACAGCATTGTTTCGTGTCACTGGACGAGTCCGTGGCCGTCAACCTGCCGTCTATAAATTGGAAAACATGAACAGGGAAGTCTTAAAAGGATCGTTCTACTTGCCCGAGTTACAACGCGTGACCAAAAACGAAGCCTAAGTGTACGATATCGAAGGCATTCTCGATCGAAGAACCCGAAAAGTGGGAAAACGTCATGTCAAACGTGCCAAAGTACATTGGAAAGGATATCCGCCGAGTTTTGACTCTTGGATCGACGCTTCGCAAGTCATCGACTATAAAAATAAGTGACCATCAAGCATTTCAACACTGCCTCAACCACCATAGTGACCACTCATTCACCGAGTTCTTCTCTGCAAGATCTACAAAAGCAACCCTTGTGGGTGTGGTGTGGAGAACGTGTCCCTAAAACGCAAATTGTCTTTTTCTGCCAAATCTTTGTGGTGTATTGTGTCGGTGCTGCCATTGTCAATTTGAGTTTTGCAACAAGGAGACAAAGAATTGTGAACCATTTTACTGAGCAGTTGCATCGGTTACCTTCCCTGAAATACTCTAACGGTAACAACGGTAGTCATGCCCCCAACGTCAGTCACCCTCCCAACAATCACAATAACAACAACAACAACAATCCTCTTTTAGACACTTCTCTGACCTCCAGTGACCCCTCGGACAACAGAACTCTGGAATTATGAATAATCAATTTTACTTAACTTTACCCAGTGACAGTTCCATGGATATTTCCCCACAATACTTAATGCTGTTTCAGGGCCAAATTACTTCAGGCCATCCAAATGGATCACGAAGCCCATTGGGAAGCGGCTTTGGTCCAAATGATTCACCCTACACAAATCAAAAACATCACTGAAAATCAAAACACTTTTGAGGTCAAAATTCTGAACAACCAACTGAATGAAAACGAAACTGTAGATGTCTCTATAAAACGACAGGTGTCTCCCGATACTCCACGGTACATCTATCTGATGAAAATTTCCGCAGGCTATTATTTTAGCGGTCAACATCTGGTGGACACGATTGCTGTTTCAATGCGCTGTTTGTCAAAGCCTTGGACAAAACGAAACGACGTGTCACCGTCGAGTACCATGAAGTGGCTCGTCGTCTACTGATGAAATGTTCGGATGCAAAAACGTTGGTCATTACATTTTGTCCTGAATTGTTGGACATATTGGGTGGAGTCCTCAAGATGATCAGGTTAACAACATTCCACCCATCGCCAACAACTTGACTTTTGCGAAGTTTTTTCGATTCCCTGTAGAACTGAACGAAGGATTAAATTTGATCTTTGTGTACTCTGATGTTGTGGAGTACAACGTGGTGGGACACACATCCGCACCGTTACTGAGAGTCATTCCTTTCAAAATGGATTCTGCCACGACCAATGACGGGGAAGGTGGAAACACGTAGCACGTTCACCGCGAATTTGTCATCTTCACTATTTACCCGTCAGTAAGTGGTATTTCGAGAATATCAACGTTGCTGTAAAAGGAGATCTGGGACAAAATATTCCATTCTCCAAAGGGAAAGTCACAATGAAACTCCATTTTCAAAACCGATTCTCTAACGACTTGTAAGTCATGTGTCCTGTGTACCGAGGAGTCGCTCGACAGCGAGGACATTGTTTAGGAGATATGTTGAAATCGGCGTTTCGTTCGGTGGACCCCGTTTTGAAACCGATGGTGACGCGAGGATTGCATGCCTTGAAAGATGCCGCTTTGACGCAAGGAAAAGTATTTCTCCAAAATGTCATCATCGACAAACAAAATCCCGAAGAAGCCTTCTTGATAGCAGACAAAAATGTCTTGCTTCAAACTGCCAAAGACATTTTGGGCCGACGAGCAACTCCTATAAATGCCCTGAACGCTGCCCAGCCAGGCATTCCTGTTTCCCTGACGCCACAACAAGGACAAGGCTAAAAGAAACGACGAGGACACCCCTGCAGAGGACTTCACACACCCAGAGCTAGAAAGACCAAGAAAAGAAGAACCGTCCGAGAATCAGACGTTTTTGATTATTAAACAGAAGAATGATGCACCGAAGGTCTTGTGAATGTTCCAAGTCAGAACTGGATCTGTTTGCCATGCCACCCACTATGATGACGATGCAAGAATCCCAATGGGTAGAATTTCATCCCATCTCCTCTTTGACGACCTCAGCCCCCATCAAATTTGAAATCAAAGGACAGCCCGAAGATTACATTGATCTGAATAGCAGTTACTTGTACTTGAAAGTCAAAGCGATCAAAACAGACGAAACCTCTCCCGGAGTCGATGCTAGAGTAGCTCCCGTCAACAATTCATGCATTCCTTGTTCAACGAAGTGGATTTGTACTTGAATAACAAACTAGTCAGCAGCAGCATGGATACTTACCCTAATTGAGCGTACCTGGAAAATCTCTTGACGTACGGAAAAGATGCCAGGAACAATCATCTGGATGCATGCGTGGTATGGAAACCTGGCACAGCAGGCGAGGACAAGTTTAACGACACAGTCCTAACAGCAGCTGACAATCCTCACAATGTGGGCTTTAACGACCGTCGAAAGAAAATCCTGCAACGACGTAGTTTAGAATTGATAGATCGTTTGCATTTGGACATGTGGTTACAAGAAATGTATTTGAACGGAGTGGATGTCCGCCTAAGACTTAATCGTAGCAGTACCGTTTTCCATTTGATGACTGATGCTGCCAATTACAAAACAGTCATCGAAGAAGCCAGACTCTACGTGCAACGCGTGGAAGTGTTACCTAAAGTGGGAAACGAAGGCAGTCACACTTTGAGCAGAACGACCGCCACGTATTTTATGCGACGCGTGGAAGTGAAAATCTGTTCCAAGGACAGTTACCTAAGCGTTTAATCATTGGCATCGTTAGCAATGCATCTCTCAACGGAGCCCTCGTTCAAAATCCTTTCGAGTTTAAGAACTACAGAGTGTCCAAGATCGAAGTCAGTCGCGATGGCAAGACCTTGTGTACCAGACCCTTTGAACCAAACTTTACCCAGAAGAATTACATGAGATCGTACTTGTCCCTGTTCGAAGCCACTGGACAGTTAGGGACCAACAGCAGCCACGGCATTTTGTACGACGATTATGCAGGGGGTTACGCTTTGTGGGCTTTTGATTTCACTCCAGACCAAGGCAGCGACGAGGGACATTTACACCCTATAAAATCCGGTCAGCTTCGAGTGGAACTTCAGTTTGCTACAACTCTACCCGAGACGGTGAACGTCATCTTGTACGCCGAATAGGACAATACGATAGAAATCAACAGTTTGAGAGGAGTCATTTTAGACTATTAGAAACTATGGAAGACTCTTATACTTCTTTGAATAATAGAGAATCTTTGGAAATGGAATGGGAGGATATCTTGGAAGCAGAACCAAAAGACAAAGACGAAGGGGCGATGGTCATGGCCAGATGGCCCGAAGAAGAACAACATTTAGTCTCCTGTTTTGCCAAACACCTGGCGGAAACCATTACAGGGTTGACCAAGAAAGATTGCTATGGATGTCAAAACGATCATCCCAGTCAAATTCAACACGATAAATGTCTGATGATGAGTCAAGAAGAAAAATTGGACGAGAATCTGGATGACGCCTGGGGTCTCATCTCAGAAGAAGCAGTGTTGCATCAGTGGTATAAAGACTTGCGTGATCATTCCTCCCCTCCATTGACTGCTCTAGAGATCCATCGCATCGCATCTCTCTTGACCCAGAGTACGGAGACGAAGTGAAGAGATGATTACTTGACAGAGATTTTCAAGCAAAAAGTTAGAATTCAATTGATGACTTATCATTACCTGTGAAACAAGAAAAAAATGGATAACTGGGAAGTTTATTATCTTTTGAAAACAGTTCGTACACCTTCTTGGAATCCTGTCGTGTGCGCTAAAGATGAACTTCCTCAGCGCAAACCTAAAGACCATCAAGCTTATGTCATCAACACGGACGACAGTCATCTCCCAGGAACCAAATGGGTAGCCGTCTACTTTCCCCACGATGCCTCTGTGAACTATTTTTATTCGTATGGATTACCGCCTTTGGAAGACGACATTATCGACTTTATGAGAAGAAATGCCCAGACGACTTGCTTCAATAATGTGAAATTACAAGGCACCGATTCCATGGTGTGTGGACAATATTGTGTATTTTCTTCATCAACGCAGTCTTGGATATCCCTTTGAACATTTAGTGACTTATTTTGATCGTCACTCTTCTAGAAACGATGAAAAAGTAGATCGATGATTTTGTGACCATTATGGATATCTCTTGTCTTTAGCTAGGAAACGTAGTGTACATCAATGGTTAAATGACCTCCATCAGTGGAAGTCTATCTTGACTTCACAACGTTGTCAACCTTGTCAATAATATGTTATTTGATGTTGTATGAATTGTTATATTATGTGTTGGTTAATTGTTGGTTGTATAAAAATGTTACGAAAAAAGGATGGTTGGTGGTTTGTTTTTTAAAAAAACTTTTGTTTATCACTATACATTCTCTTTGACTTCTCACTTTCTCACCCATGCGACAGAGAAATCTAGCTGTTTTGCTAAGCTTACTTTTCTTATCTCAATCTAGTCATCTTAGATCAGTCGTCTCAGTCAAGGTGTCCACGTGCTCAGAACTACTTTAAAAAAAAAGAGAAACCCTTTTTGTCTTCTGCTGTGCCTGACGTAGTTGTTCCGAAATCAAACAACAACAACAAATATACAACAAAAACATTGTAACTTAAGGTCAATCCATCTTTGAGAACACACCATACAAAAACATTTCGAGAGAGACAAAGACATATATGCAGGCCTAGCTCAGTACATTTTCAGGTCAGCGTCATTAAATGTAGCTAAAGGTACCTAACTAGTTTTAAATACTTCGTGTGAAACAAATTATATACTGTTAGCTACATTTAATGACGCTGACCTGAAAATTGACTGTGCTACAGATAGGATAAAATTCTCAATGCTGTGTGAAATGAACTATGACAGAAAACATTGATCAATGCACATAGACTATAGTCCTATACACTTCATAGCCTCCCTCCTATCTTAACAACTACAGAAAACTTAGTAACAGCCAGAAATGTGTTATGTCAAACATGCTTTATTCTAATTTTGTTAAGCATCTCCATTGTGCCCCAGTTGAATCAAAAATATACCTACAATATTTAATGACAAATAATGCACTTACCAGCCAGAAGGAATCATTTATCCATGAACACATTAATCCGTAAGCAAATTTCACTGTAGCACTTGACATATTTCCAAGACAGAAAAATAAATTTTCAAAGAATCCGTGAACTTGAAAGTTTAGCACATGGTTATCCGCAAGGGTCCGTATTTGGAAGGTCTTTTATACACGGGGGTAATTTTACAATCAATATTAAGGACGACACATGTCACAAACAGTTTCACCGCCTCCAAAGAAAAGGAGAGTTATATACGATAGTGACACAGATCTCTAATTACCTATAAATAATCTAATGCAAGAAGTTACTCTTCGTTTCAGGTTGTACTAAGTATAACCACAGTAGAGCTGAGTACCCTGTATCGTTTCATTATTTACAATATAACTTAGTAAAATTGGAACTGATGAAAATGAAACTGTTTCCTGTAATAAATACTAATTATTTATTGTTAATTTCATGTAACATCCATATATTAAATGTGATAATACCTCATTACTATGCTGGCTCCTGAAATTTTGGGCGTATTGCTTACTGTTTTGCCCCTAATAGCTTTTATTTTGTCCCACTCCTGTTTAGAGTTTGATTTAATGTTGAGATTTGAACAGAATTGCTGCCATGATTTTTCTTTGGCCTTTTTGATTATTTGTTAGAGTTTTTTTTTTCCTTTTCTTTGTAGTGAGTAAAGTCTACCGAGTTTCCTGTATGTTTAAACTTACTGAGTGCTTTTTGTTTTTCTTTGCGAGCAGTTTTGCACTCATCATTCCACCAAGGTACCTATTGTTTGATTTGTGTCCCACTGGTTTTTGGTATACTACCAATTGCTGCATCATGTATTGCGTTAATTAGATTTTCGTAGTATATATTTGTATCCCTGTTTTCTAGATTATCGGTATTGATTTCCGAGAGTGTTTTACGGAATGTTTCCCAGTCTGCTTTGTCATATCTCCATCTGGGAGGTTTGGAGTTGTGACTAAACTGCACCGTCATCGGTAGGGTGATGATGATCGGAAAGTGGTCGCTGCCTAATGATTTGCTTTGGTCCAATCTCCAATTAGTCGTCTGTGCTAGGTTAGGCGAGCATATGGTGAAGTCGATCTCAGAGAGAGAGTGCCATCCGCTGGGTCGATTCTAGTGTTGGACCCATCATTTAGGATGGTCAGGTTGGTCTCGGCAGCCCATGCTTCAACCAACCTGCCTCTTTTGTCTCTCCTGCCACTCCCCCACATCTCGTTATGCGAATTAAAATTGCCACAGATGACGATGCCGTCTTCCTTATGATGTTGGGAGATTTGCCTATAGTTATTTAGGTAAGGTGGATTGTTATCTCCTCCCGGGTCATACATATTAAAGATTTCGATGGTACTGGGTCCCGTGTTTAAGATTAAAGATTGGATATCTACGATTTCGTTAATACCTTGTGTCAATGTTATGATAATTGGGGTTGTGTTAGGTAAGTTTTCCGTTACAGAGATTGTTAGTCCACCTCCCTTCTTTCCGTGAGCGCGATTTTGGAAAAAGCCTGGTGAGTATCCTGGGATCGTGGGCATGTGTTTAGTTTTTTCAGTGAGTAGAGTTTCCTTAATGCAGATGATATCAGGCTTTGGAATTTCCTCTTTGACTTTGTTTTTCAGTTCATGGATGTTGCTTTGAATTCCTCTACAATTCCATTACCATATTATTAAATTTGTATTAGTTGTCTTATTCATGGTTTTAGATGGTCATTTATATTTTATTCCTAGCAGATGATGGGATTGATTTATGTTCTTTGTTGAGTTAGTGTGTTTATTATTATTTGATGATTTTTTTTCCGGTAGTAGCTCTATAACTTGTGGGTTTATGATGGTGTGGTTAATGGTTTCACATACAAGTTCTTGAACTAGTTTAATAATTGTGGGGGTTGTTGTTACCTTGTTAGCTGGGGTGTAGATTTCTTTTTTTGTACCTATCGTGACTTTTGGTTTTTCATTATCTTTGGTTTTATCTTGTTTGGTAGATATTTGGTTGTTTCCTACCTCGGGTGTGTTTTCTGTATGTTTTTGTTGGTTTGGGAATTTTGAGTTTTGTTTTTGGTACCTGGTTCATGGTGTTTGTTTGGGGTTGTTTTATTTGCTGGTTTTTCTGTGTTTTGTTTTTCTATGAGATAAGTTATTATGGCTGATTTATTGATTAGTTTCTTTGCGTCAAGATATGTGAGTTGCTTTGTATTCATTAGTTCAATTATTTTTTGTTCTTTTTGGGCGTATGGGCAGTCAGGTGATTTTGGATGGTGTGTTCCTAGGCAGTTTGCGCATTTGGGGTTAATTTTTAAGCATGGTGCCTTATGTTGTCCCCCGCAACGTCCACATATTTGTTTGTATCGACATTTCAGTGAGTAGTGACCCCAATGCTGGCATTTGCTGCAGAACCGGGGTTTATTTATGTAAGGTTCTAAGCGATGGCGTACACCATTGGGCCCCAATCTGATCGGATTTGGTATATGGTTTTTAGTTTCTATTACTGCTGTGTTGGTTTCCTGCCCTTTGTAGTTTCTTAGTCTGTAAGCCATAGTTACGTCTGTCCCATTCTCTTTAAGTTTTTTGATGAGGGTTTTATTGTCCATCCCTTTATTGGGCCCTTTAAGTTTTAGCACTTTTCTGAAGGGCGTAGTTCATGGTGAGATGGGTTAATGTGCCTTGATTTCTGTTTTATTTTGATAGTTTAGGTTGGGCACTGCTTCATTAGGAGTTTTTGGGTTAGCGACTTGTTGTTTGCGTGTGACGTTTTTGTGGCGCTCTACTTTAACTTTGATATGTCCAATTGTGTCAATTTCAAGGTAATTAGCTACTTGGCTTAGAGTACTGCAGTGTACTATTAAATAGTCAGATAATATGGCCTAATTAGGGTAAATTGGCCGTAGTGTGCCCTTCGAAGAGCTCCTGCAATGCTTTTGCTGCTTAGGTTGAAAAGTTGTGTTGATGTGCTTTTAATGAACAGGGCGTGTTCAATTGAATGATAGTGAGGCCTAGTTTTATTCTGGTGTTCATGATTGGTCGAGTAATTTTGGTTGACTGAATTATTTTTGTTTATTTGTTTGTTTTCTTGTCTCTTGGGGTTGTGAAGTTTGTGGTTTGGTTTTTGTTTTAGGTATCTGTTCGTTGGAGATATCTTGGATTTTTTAATGCTTTTCTTTATCTTTGGGTGTAGTAGTTACTGTGTGACTTCATTGGGTGTTTTTGCTTTCATGGGTTGCTTCCCTTTACCTTCATGGCATTGTTGTTTTACGGGTGTTTATTAGTTGGTTGAGTCAGAGTTGGAGTTGTAGCATGGGATAGATTTGGATTAATTTGTTGTTTAGTTTCAAAGCCGATTGGGTTTTTGGTTGGGGATTGTGCCAATAGTTTATATTGACTGGTTTGTAGTGGTGTCATGGTGAGGGTATCATAATTTGGTGTACTGATACTTTTAGGTGTATTTTGGGGGGAGTTTAAGACAAGAGCGTCTGCATACGTCATTGGGAGTGTTACGTCCAGGTTCACAATTTCTGTAGGATTAGATAAATCTTTGAATGCCACAGGAGAATTTTGACTAAGGTCTTGGCTTGCTTTATGAATCATGGTGTCTGGGGAGCAAGTTGCATAATTTAGTTCTTTCTCAGTTAGTGTTTTGTATGCAGGGCTATCGTAAATGAAATGTCCTATCATTATTGGCGAGCAAGTTGATTCCACGTGTGGGCAATTGTTAATAAAATCTCCCCTCATTACTGGGGAGCTAGATGATACCACATGTGGGCTTGTAGTTGGTGTGGGGGCCGCCATTTTTTAAAATTTGTTTTGTTTCCTAACTTCATTTTTTTCTAGCGTTAAACGCCATTTTGTTTAGGTTTCTACTTTGTGACATTTTTGAGGTAGCTATGAATTTGTTACTAATTTAATGAATTTAGTTGTGGATGTTGTTAGTTGAGTGAGTTATTAGTTAGAAGAGCGAAAGAATCTCCTATGACAGAAAGTCTACGTAGAGGTTTTCAAGTGCACAAAAACTTACTAGGATTCTGTCTAGGTGTTTACTAGTATGATTCCTAGTACCTGTTTTAAGGAGATTTTTTTTAGTAGAAGTTATGAGAGTAGAGAATTAGCGTAAATTGATTTTCCTATAACTGAGAGTCTTACAGATTACTAGTGCTTGTTAATCTGCAAGGACTCGGTCCAGGTATACACTAGTATGAGTCCGAGTGCCTGTTTAAGGAAAAATTGGCGCCAAAAATGGAGTAGTGTTCGTATAAGAACAAAGGAATAGTGAATGTTACGAATGTAGAGAATGTAGCGAATGTCTCTGCAATAAATGTAGAATTTAATAAGAACAAGTCTTTAGAAAAGATCTATTTAAAACAGCACAGAGTATATAAATGGTTCTAAAATGATTCCTACCACGTTCCTTTGTTCCTCAGTAGGTATTCTTATTTGGCTGGCTGATCCAGCTTAATTGCAATTACAACTGCATCATTTCAGGCTATTGATTACTTAAAACATATACATTAATGAGTACAAATACGTATATTGGATTATGTCTTATTTCACGTTTGGTGACCTTCATGACTAACGACGGTAAGTACCTGCTTATGTTATGCGACGTGTTGAAATAATTTCGAAATGCATAAAAGGTTATAAGCCAGACTTAACAAACTGTTGAAACGATCCGATTTATTACGGCCTAGAAGGCATCTTTGAAGATTTCTGGTGTTGATCTAAATAATCACCGCATATCTCTGACGATGCAGTCAGTCAGGAGGGGGGGGGGCAATCAGTATGATACCTAAGAGGTATGTGAAAACAAAAGATGATGGTGAGTGTGATGAGATAAAGCAAAATAATTGATCATTTAAATGTCTAAAACTAATTTGTTTGATTTGGCAATGTGCCATCACTTGCCCCATTAAGACGAGTTGAATATCCCCAATGATAATGAAACAGGATGCATATATATATATATATATATATATATATATATATATATATATATATATATATATATATATATATATATATCACAGTTCGTGAAAGAGAAAAAGGCAACCAAGCCGACTCCTCCTAAGTTGCTGTGCAAAATGAAAGATAAAACAAGTATATATGCCTCATTATGCAGATTTTGTATATCAACGAGGTGCACAAATAACTGAAGTGTATAACCGTGTCTAAACTCTTATGATGAACTGAACACAGCTCTCAGACAGAAGGCCTTAAACCATTTCAATCAGGACTTCTTTCAATTAATGAATAATTCTGTGTTTGCAAACAAATGGAAAACTTCAGGAAGAAAACTGTAAAAATACGAAGGCTAATCCATGTTGTTTCGTGATGCACGCATGCCATTTTATATAATTAAGACAAACACGACATGTGACAATAGGAAATGTCTGAAAGGATTTATAATTTCTCCCCCCCCCCCAGCCATGCTTTACAGTAATTTAGGAGTAGGTTATTCGAATGTGTTGCATGAGGTCTGTATGCCATATTTTACGGTAATGAACGTTATTCCAAGGTGTTGCATGAGGTATGCATGCCATATTTTGGATTTTAGGCCTAAAGAAAATATTTTGAAGGTAAGAAAGATCTTAAGGGGCCCATAGTATTGCCCCACGGGACCATTATTTCACAGTCACTAAACCTACATTCAAGTTATTGCCTGATTCATCCATGCCAGTTTTCGGAATTTACACCGAACAAAAAAAATATTTTAATGGTAGGAAAGGTCTAAAGTGACATTTTTAACTCCTGAATTTCACAGTAAAGAAAGCTATTGCAAGTTGTTGCATTTTTTTAATGTTTTTTCTAGAAAGAGTATTTTAAAGGTGGATGGTACCTGAAGATGCTATTACTACCACCACGTTGCTTCATATTTGATAGTTATGAATCCCATACCCGAGCTTTTCTATGATTCCTGAAAGCCATTTTTCAGAATAGAGTCCTAAAACAAATAGTTTAAAGAAGAAAACGTTATTATCGCCTTTCCAGCCATATTTAATCTTATTCGTTAGACTTTAGACATTCAAGGAACATTTTCAAGGTAGAAGAGGTCTCAAGGGAATGTTGCGATCACTCTCTGGAACCAACTTTGATCGTAATGGGATATTTTTCCGAGTTTTGCATGATTACTGCTTGCCTTGCTGTCCAGCAGTAAAGGTGGCGCTCTACAGTTTCGTATTTTGCATAGCATTAGAATTTTAAAGAAAAAGAATTTCCTTGGGTTTCCTCACTGGTTATACTGGCTATTTAAAAAATACCTTGTATATCTTAGGTATTGTTCAAAGAACCTTTAATTCCCTTTATTTTGGTGTATTATTGATGGGTGTAATATGGGTTATAGAGTATACAGCTTGGCCTTACTCCAGATGTGCCCCGTTCCAAAAAACTGCTAGCTCCACTTGGTCATTTTCACTTCCTGGGCTTCGGAGGTAAATTGTAAAAAGAGAGCAAATAACATTTTTTTACATTTTATATATTTGGTAATTCATTCATTACACTTTCACAAGCTGGTATTGTCTAGTCCGGCAAAATTCATTTTCCCTGTTTTGATAGGTGGTAAAGATAGTGTACTTTAGACTAATTCAGCCTTTTTTTTAGCACAAGGGAGCAGTCATTTTAGTTAGCAGTGTGCTTAGATCATGTGCAGTTTCCACAAGTACAATATCCAAAGAAGTTTCAGCCACAATACATCAAAGTAGCATAGAGGTATACCAACATTCTCTCCACTGTGCATGTTCAAATGCAAACAACTTCACCTCGCATACGTCACTCTCTCAAAAGTACATAACAATTGGTGAGGGACCCCAATAGAACTCGAGCACAAGCAACACTTATCAGTGACCATTCTACTGTAGTGTCACAAGATGTGAATGAACAATTGGAGGTAGAATCAAGCATTCAGTAATCCCTGAAGACACGAATGACAAGCTAATGGTACATAAAGTGATTAAAGTAGGAAAAAAGCATTTGGAAAATTGTATTTGTCCAACTTCGAAAATATATAATCTCGGACGTAGGACTACGACATTTTATCATCCATGAAGATAATACTATTTTTCTATTGTTTTACTGTTTGATATTTTTCTTTTGAACTCTTGATCTTAACTTTCTCTTACGATAATTAATAAGTAAGAATCATTCACCAGTAATAATACACGTAATGCAATATCAGCGATCTAATGTTTCGTTTTTTATTAAAAAATGAATATAAACCTGATTTCTTTCTTTGAATTATATAAATATTAATACCGCCATCAAATCATGAATATAACTGTAACGTTTTGGGACACAGTGAAATCCATATGTAATATTATGAATATAACTGTAATGTTTCGGGATACAGTGAAATCCATATGTAATATCATGAATATAACTGTAACGTTTTGGAACACAGTGAAATCCATATGTAATATCAATTGAAGGTGATGCTATATTAATAGGCCAAAAAATAATTGTTATAATGCCATTATCAATTATATGTTTTTAATTCCCAAAGTAATAGATATCCAGGTATTAGTTCGTTACCATTTTGCTTTCTCTGCTGAATTCAAAAGCCAGATAATAAAAAGTTACTTTCAAATAAAAGGAAACGGGGTCTGCAATCCCTAAAAATAACCTTGTAAAATTTGTCTGAATGTCTGTCAGAAATACGGACTAAGAAAATTATTAGTGAGGCTGAACAGGAAATGCACTGTAGCACTACATCCTGTCTGTGTTTATCCCTCAGATTTCCTAAGGTGACTGCAGAAAACAGTTTTAGGAAGATTTTATAGCATTTTTGTTTTTTTTGAATTTATCTCGCCTGCTCCAACAAAGGCGAGACATAAGTATAACTGCTTATGAGAGAGGTTTACAATGTAAGTTTCAGTATGCTTATAAGCCTCGACACTTTAAAGGATGGCTTCATTGCGACACCCTCTCCTAGACAAGGTCTGAATAGACATTGCCAATTATCGCCGGTGTCCAATTATCCTTAGGACATCGATTCTCAGTGTAATACGTAATAATAGGTTTAGTGCCGTACTTAAGAACTGTTTCCATTTGTTCTGTTACGTGTGCCGGAGAAATTACAATATCTAGCAAATATCCAGAAATTACTAACATTTGTATCTGATTACTCGAAATGAAATCTAAAATTTTAGGTGAACAGGCCAAATGTTAAATAGTTGATAACACTGTTTTCTACAGTTCCAATTGTATAATGCTTTGATTGTGTGTGTGTGTGTGTGTGTGTGTGTGTATATATATATATATATATATATATATATATATATATATATATATATATATATAGTAAGATTTCTGTACAACAATGACACTTTTTTGTTCCAAAGTCTTCGTGTGAGTCTAATGAAAAATTTAAATATTCGCAAATTCAGCACTAAATGCATCTTTCAAGAAAGGATATTTTCTTGTTTTATTGGCAAGGTATTCAACTTTCAGTGTATTTAAATAAACAAATGTAGTTTTGGCGTTTAAACTGTTGTTTTGCAACATGTTTGAACAAATTATATTCATTGACAGGAACAATTAAGCTGTGCGGACTTGTATAAATGCATAAGAAACCATTCCGTGTCACTTGTTTATACACATGTCTACTAAAACCATGACGGTTATATGAGATTATGACCTACAGCCCCAACAGTAGAAAATGTTTGGACGAAATAATTCTATAAGCCTATTAATCTGCTGCTTAAAGTGTTTTAATTATGAATCCATCTTTAGCGTTTTATAGTTTGTATCAACTTGGGCCAAAAAAACAAGTTTTCATTAAACCCATTGAATAGAATCACCATAATACAAGACCTCAAATAGGAGGTTGATAGATATTGTATGTACAGTGAACAGAGAAAACGTGAACAAGGAAACTTGTCAGAACCCCTTAGGTACCTATTTTTGTTTGACCCCATTTATGAGCATTAGTAGCCAAGGATAGACTTACATATCTAGATTAAGTTGAGACCAGCGTCATACATATCTAGATTAAGTTGAGACCAGCGTCATACATATCTAGATTAAGTTGAGACCAGCGTTATACATATCTAGATTAAGTTGAGACCAGCGTCATAAATATCTAGATTAAGTTGAGACCAGCGACACTGAGCGTAATCTTCCTCCCCCAAACAGCAGTGTCCTTAAGAGTACTGTCTACATGAAGCCGGCACAGAGAGGACAAATTCGACCAAAACTACACAATTTCCTGCTTGATGTATTTTTATTTAACCCCGCTTTGAAATGTTTATAGTTCGGGATCTGCTTCAACAGTAGAAGAAGTTAAGTCTAAATTCGTCTAGGCGTTTCGAGAAATCAGAGGATCGATAGATGGTTGTCATAAAGACATAAGACAAAACATAGGGAGAGTACCTCCTATATTCACCTATTGACCATCAGATCCATTTCTAAAAGAAATTTTATTTGGACACCTCTTTGAGATTTTGATATATGGATCTGTTTGGACTTCAATAAGAAAAGTGTTGACGAAATTCGTCGCACGGAATCTGAGAAATACGAGGGTATCTTTTTGTTGGTTGCTTATAACCTGCATAAAGATGATCGATAATATTGAAAATTTGGACTAAGAAAATCAACCTAAATAAAATAATTTTATTCAAACTCCTTTTGGATATTCCATAGTCAGGAATCTGCTCAAATGTTTTAAAAAGTTTGGACGAAATTCGTCGAGCGCCTTCCAAAAAATATGGAAGCTAAATAGGGAAATAAGTCTATAAAGCCTATGAGCAGGTACAGAATATTCCCACAGATGAACTATTATACCCGCTGCTTAGAGTATCTCAATTTCGAATGCTTCATATGGTTATTGTACTTTTAGAACTGCATGCATCACTTAGATTAAATTTTAACAAAATTTGTCTAGAGGAATCAGCATATTTCAAGCCCACAGCTGCATAAAACGTTATCCATTTTACTGTTATTCCTTTATTTGGTGGTTTTGTTTTGTAATACCACATTCTAGTTTCACGTGACTTTCTATTATGCGTTTGATGTTTCTCAAGTCTACCGCTGTTATACTGGAGACAGATATGCCACTTGGGGTTATTTAATGAATAAGCGGGTTTGCTGCAGTTGTGAGATTTACGCTGCTGACGCTTCTTCACTACCTCTGCAATTCTCATCAGTTCAAAGATTTTAGCTCCATTATGGATGAGACTTGCCCCATATTGAACTATTCTGTGCGAGTTCTTCTCAAGACTCAGAGTTAATGTTGTAATTGTTTGAAGAATAAATTAAGGAGATCGCTTTCTTTCATTCAGCTCGCCGTTGACGATCTTTAGTAGTCCCTCGTATCATATCCTAGTGACGTGGACTACCTATCTCATCAGAGATCTTATCAGCTGAATATAGAGATATCTTTGTGAATATAGATGCTTTAAGCGTCAATCGTTGTGAGAACCTCAGTGTCTGTGACCCTGTCTTGCGATCTTATACTCATCGGTTTCCTCAGGAAGTCTATTTGAAACTGGTTCAGGTTTTTAGCATGGCTTCAACACAACGGCCAGGTTTCTCATGCACGCAAGAGGGTCTGTAATACAATGGCTTTGTACACCTTGACTGACATCTCTGCGCTCCCATACATTTGCAGGTAGTATGCCAGTGGAAAACGCCTACTGCTAACTTCGATTACATTAAAGAGGTACCAATGCAAATATGCCCACCAGAGGCTCTGATCGTCCAAAATTGGTTATATCGATCAATTCCGCTTCCCAATTTTATATTTATAGTATGCTGTGTTTTCTACGGGTACAAGCAGACACATGGTACAAAAGGCCAAAGAAGAGATCGAAATCAAGCTATTTAAGCGTCAGTCTGACAATCCGTATGTGGACATGTCATTTTTGAATACTTGCCAAGCTATTTCTCAGTACTTCTTCTAGTGGTCAAAATGGATCCCAATGTACAAAATCTCAAATAAATGCCCAGATAAATTAGTTCAGACGTGGATCTTACGGTCCTTATGTGGACATTATCTCCCTGAGAATATTTTTATAGCTACCACCCAAATAGCCTTTGGTATTTTTGGCTGGGGTTCGTGTATTCCAAAATGTTGTTGAATCGGTACTCTCTGTACCGATTTTAAATAGCTTTTGCCCATAATTACACTCTTCATTTTGTGATGAACACATTAGACCAAAATATGACGAGTTATCACCCTTTATCAATAAACCTCTCATTGTAGTCACTCTTAACGCCATAAAATGAAAGTATGCGTATAGAATAAATTCAAATGTATGCAAAGTATGTACACTGTGAGTTTAACACAGCACTCGTTGTATCATTGGTTAGTTATAGGGACTCCAGGCAAGCCCCAATTTTTCTTTTAATGAAATATACGTACATCTTTTACATCTTTCGTGTGTGAGGATTGGGGAGGATATATATTGATTGAGGATATATACACCATATATTGATTGAGGATATATACACCATATATTGATTGAGGATATATACACCATATATTGATTGAGGATATATACACCATATATTGATTGAGGATATATACACCATATATTTCAGAGGTTTTGATACTTCAGAAGGTTGTTTTTTGAAGTTTGAATTTCATTGTTTGAAATTTTAGTAG